>JAMAHJ010000071.1:0-71320 GCA_023627475.1 Aspergillus sp. S3505 | reverse complement strand
AGATGGTCCCGACGAGGGTCGAACTCGCGACCTTGGCGTTATTAGCACCACGCTCTAACCGACTGAGCTACAGGACCCAATTGCTTGGAAAGAGCAAGCTTATATTGTTATATAAGGACAATAAAAGTACAGCCTTGCAATTTCGTTATTATCACGCTTTATAGAGGTGTAGATGTCACTATAATGGGAGACTACCTAGGAATGGATTAGCTGGCTCGGATGGATGCAAAATACGGCGTGGTGCTTCAGTTACACGATGGGATCACGCGTGGGCTATCAGAGGACAAACTCAGCTCGGACTACACGTCCTGGTTGCAGGATATGAACCGGAAGCTATCATGGTAGACGTTCAATCTATCATTGGATGAACCGAGAGCTTGGCCACTTAGCGAGATATGTACATGACAACTCTACATGCCCGAAGGAAAATTTACTTGGAACGACTCTTGGTATGGAGGTCCAACAATAATCTTCTCGTATTCATAGTGACTATCTATATTCTAGTAACTAATCGAGTAATGGTACCTAAGCGGCCAATGTTAGTGGATGTCCTCAAAAGAGCGTGTGATTCGTAATTGGCAGCAAAGCTTGACAGCTTCCAATTCAGATATATATATGCGCAGTCAAATCAAAAACCACAAAAGCGGTTTAATATGGGGTTGAAACAAAGAAATAAGGCATAATCATCATTTGAGGACGGCGAAAAGACAAACAGCAAGAACTCACCTAGTCTACCATACAGTCGAGGTCGGTTTCGAGTAGAGCAACAGGCTGACGTTCAGGAAAATCAACCTGAGATATTGACTATCATTTCCCAGTGCTGCAATCGCTTGCGCTTGAGAAAGCCGAGACGCAAGCTCAATGCAAGTTGTCGACGAAGATCGGGTGGAAGCTTGGGAAAGTTGAGATCCGGCGAGATTTTTAAAGTCGCGACGCTAGTGCGGCACGTGACCTAAGCGGATGGACACTTTATCCGCTATATTCCTTGGCATTATTGCCTGAGGTGTCTTCGAGAGAAGATATGGTTTCGAATTTCAGAGATATTCGGACTGCTGCCACTCGATTTGGTCTGTAAGAGGGGATCATAAAGGTGCAGGGGCTATTCGCCTGTGGTGTGTTGCCTCAGAGAGACGTAATGCGGTTGACGCTGGAGCGGGCCGGATTATTCGTCCATGAGGCCCCATACCAGCTGCGACTCTTCTGTAGACTGTTCGGAAATTGAAGGCTTGTTGCCATTCTTGGACTCGAGGGCAGCATCTGCATCAATCCCTTCAGCCCTCAACTGCTCCAAGGTACCTTCAATCTCGGCCTTCACTTTGTCCATCTCTCGGATCTCCTCCCTTGTCCGGTCCAATTGTTCTTCCATCATCATTATGAGAGATTCACGTGCTTGGTGCGGTCGGTAGAGGTTCAGAAGGTGATGAGCGTTGATGAACAGATTGCGCAGGTCTTCTGCTTTCGACTCGAACTGCTCTGGGGCCACTGAAAGGATGCCGACAAACTCGAGGAAGTTCAGGAGGAGGGATTTGCTGATTTTGAGAAGATAGTAAGCGTGATTAAACGGCTGGGATGGTTTCGAGGGTGATTCGGGAGCGGCTTCTTCGGTGGGTGATGAGGGGTAAAGTTGTTCAATGCCTTGTTCTTTCAGGGAGGGGAGGGTGGTTGAAAGCTAGCCCAGCAATTTCGTTAACATAATTCATAGACAATTCAAGCCCGGACAGAAAAGATCATACATTCTGGAGTTCTCCAAAGACACTGTAGTGCCCCGTAGTTGGAATCTCTGGTGGGACGAGATAGCGAAGCTCCGGGGGTAGATCCAGCGCACGCAATTCAGCCGGAGTCCAATCCTTCGCTTGTATTTTTCCATCTTCTCGTTTTGAAGCTTCTTTTTTGATTTCCTCTAGTCTCTTGATGTTGTCCGTATTAAAGTGCTTCCATAACGGCGGCGGCGGCGCGAACGCTGTGGTGAGAGCTCGTTGCTGCCCGGCTTCGGCCATTCTCGGTCACCTGGAAGTAAGTCAATAGCTCACACTCAGAGATATATCTGTAATGGAGACCGAGAAGGGTGACCAAAGAAAGTCACTAAACGCTGAAAGCCGGGAGAAGGAGAGGAAGAATAGAGGAATGTCTGGATGCGATACCGCATAAATGGCCCGTGCACGTCGGCCGACTCTCGTGACGAAGCTCTCAAGTGAAGACGAACACTTAACCCTCAACTCGATTTGCGAGTCTCGTTCCTATTTTTAAGAGATGCAGTGTGGAAGCGATCTTTCTGGTCCAAGTAGTTGATCAGTTTATCCAGAAATGCCTCGCAATGGCTCGACTGCTGGCTCAGCGCAAACCGGGGTTGGCGGCGCTTTGAGTCGGTTCTCGCGACGGTCTTACGCAGTGGATTATATCGCAATGGGATGTCTTGTGGCAGGATGGGTTCTGGTTCGCGACTATCTGAATGATGGCTCTTCACTGGCTAACGAGTTATTCAAATGTATAGATCCAGCTTTTCGTCCACCCCTTCCATCGCATGTTTATACTCGACAACAAGTCCATTCAATTTCCCTTCGCAGTGGTGGAACGAGTGTCTGTTGGTCAGTCTGCCTATCGATAAACAAAAGCCCCGTATACTCATTCCAGCCCAGTATGGTCGATTGTCTACGCCGGATTATGCCCACTCCTGATCTTCGTCCTCTGGGCCGCCATGTTCCGCCCTGGCTCGCATAAAGCCCATGTAACGATTCTCGGATTCTTCGTGACGCTGGTCCTCACATCATTCTTGACGGACGTGATCAAGAACGTGGTTGGAAGGCCTCGCCCGGACTTCATTTCGCGATGTATACCTAAGAAAGGGACACCTGGAGACATCCTGGTCGCATGGACGGTCTGCACGCAGACGAATGACCATATCCTTCAGGAGGGTTGGAGGAGTTTCCCAAGTGGCCATAGTAGCTTCTCGTTCGCTGGGCTAGGTTACTTGGCATAGTCAGTACTCCCAGAGGGATCTTTGTCGGAACATTGCTGATATTTTCCCCAATTGCAGTTTTTTCTCTGGCCAGATGCATGTTTTCAGACCTAGAGCAGACCTTGGCCGCTGTCTTTTGGCCTTTGTACCAATGCTATGTGCATTGATGGTCGCCCTATCACGTCTCAACGATTACCGGCACGATGTCTACGATGTAACCTGCGGTTCGATCCTTGGGACTCTGGTGTCTTACTTCTCTTATCGGCGTTACTATCCTCCATTGTGCTCTGTGACATGCGACATCCCGTACGACAGGAAGGATGCGGATGGCTTCTCGAGACTCGCCACTGATGAGGAGCAACAACTTGACGATATGGAGGGAGAGACATACAGGCTTGGAGAGCAAGGGATATCTCATTAGAGATGTTCTCAAATACGTTTAAATCTCATCAAATGATACCCTAATCAACTTAGAATCGAAGATTGGGTCTCTATTATGTATCAATTTTCGCTACAACTTGGCCATATCCCTATGCCCAACATTCGTCCACTCCTTGACGTCGTGGAAATCCATCACCCTGTTAGGTCCGCCGAATCTTCCCAGGGTATCTTTCCAGTTTCTGTTCTTGCCAATTTCTGGGTCCCATTTGACAAGGTCGTGAATTTTTTGGGGCACCTTTCCTTCCAGAGCGTCGACAATGATACCTCCGATTGAGGGGAGATATTTGAAACCTGTAAAGAAGAGTTAGCCCCGTACTCCATACATAACAAGAGAGCAACATACCTCTCCCAGAAGCACCACAGCCCAAAATCAAAGAAGGGTGATGAGGATGACGGTCAATGATGAATTCACGATTCGGTGTATCAGCACACCAACAAATCCTAGCAAAGCTGAACGGACGATTGGCCAGTTGGGGCATAGTCTCCGATAGAAGAGCTCTGACTCTTGCTTCCGATTCCTTGGGAACCTGGGTTCTCTCAAAGGGGATACTTTGGGGCGTCCCGTCGGCCGATTTCTCCATGTTGGTGTACCCGGGGTGTTCATCGCAAATCTTGATCTCTCCGTTTTCTTCATCCGGCTCGAAAAAGAATCCTTTCTCGATGTTGAAGATAACCGGAATATTCTTGTAAAAAGGCCTCTCCTCTGGACTCAACGCAATGTGAACCAACGTCCACGCAGTCGGACGCAATTGTTGCTTGAAATCCAGGAATTGGCCAGCACTTGCACCAGCACACATGAATGTCTGTTCAGCACGCCAGATATTCCCGTCTGCCGTAACGGCGCCCTTGACATCGTTGTTCTCGAAGATAAGCGTAATGACCTTCCCCTGCGGCGTGCCCGTGACGAACTTCACCCCGAGTCTCTGCGCCTCCTTCGCAGCAGCGACCAGGGCATTCCGTGCATGAGCCCATCCCGCACCCGAACGATGAAAATACCCTCTCCAGTTCGGAAAATCACCCCTCAACACCCCTGACGGCGCCAATTGCCGAAAATCCTCTGGTTTCGACAACTCGACCAAATTCGGATCATCTTCCGGTCTCACCTTGACGCCTAATCTGTCCAATCCAGCTGATGTTGAAGCGGACATGAGCAGACCTGTGTCGTGGTAGTACGGTTGGAATAGCGGGTCATTATTCCAGCCTTCAAAGGCTTGTCGTGCCAGGAGTTCATTGATCTCGATCTCATCTTTGTTGGTGCTGTATTGGCCCGAGGAGATAATTTTGTTGACATCGTTGCCGGCAGAGATGGTGGAGGGGACTGGGTAGGGGTCGAGAACGGTTACGTTTGTGTATCCCCGGCGTGCTAGATGGAGGGCAGTGGATGAGCCCCAGGTGCCAGCGCCGATGATGAGAAGAGAGGATGATTTGGAAACTGTCATGGCGGAATATCGATCCTCTCGTAGTAGTTTAGAAAAGGAACTCGAATTCGATTAGGATGACAATTGATTTTCAACTAAAAAAGCGATAAGTGTCCGTTTTTATAGCTGCGGTCGTGCAGTAATGCGATAGCGCAACGCATACCGAGACGTTGGCAATGTTTCCGATCGATAACGGTGGGAAGGTCCACGCGATGCTTGACTCTGTTGTTATATGCACCAGTCGGGGTAGATCCGATAATTCATCCAATTAGAGAAAGTAAATATCGGATTCCTCCGAATATCAACACAAGGCTGGGATTGTGGTGAGCCCAGACAGTTAAGTGTCATATCGGTCTCGCTTATCACGACAATCTTGTATATCATCATCCTCGCTATTTCCTCGCTTGGGCTTTCCTCTATTTTGGCTGCTGCAACCTGTTCTCTTATGGATTGAATCATACCGGTTGAATTCTTCCTTCGCTACATCAGATTGATGCATTCGAGTACGGGGTAGTTCCTTCAGCACGGACTCAATCTTATCTACCGGAAATATCTCCAAGATAGGGACTCTGGGATTTGTTCGATATGCTCAAACCGTGAGGCAGAAGAGATGGTCGTGAAGATCCATAATAGGGACACCCAGCCGTTC
Source organism: Aspergillus sp. S3505 (assembly GCA_023627475.1). NCBI lineage: Eukaryota > Fungi > Ascomycota > Eurotiomycetes > Eurotiales > Aspergillaceae > Aspergillus > Aspergillus sp. S3505. The sequence goes on along the minus strand of JAMAHJ010000071.1, from coordinate 65,856 downwards.
CCAATCTATCATTTCCCAGCTGTAAGTTTAGTCAATTCGGGCTAGGCTGGACAAGATTGCTCGCACCGATATTCAGAGCCGATCTCACGAAGTGGAGGAATGTCTTGAGGGTTTGCCTTCGCAAAAGGTCCGCGTCTTCGGCCGGGAAATATAAATCAATTCGGACCATCGGACTTCAATGTCAAAGAGTATACATTGCTTACGATCATGTCGAAATTGAGTTTCAGCCAGTCTTGGGTACGTCCTTGAGACAGGAGCTCAATGTAACAAAGCTTATCAGACCCTATTAACTTTGTCGATGCAAAAGTCGGTCTCAAGCTGCTGGGTTGGCCTATAGGTGCATGGTTGAACCGCCACAAATGGTAAGTGCACTCACTGTCGTCGGTAATTTAGTACTGACATCAAGCAGATTTGGCCATGGTACTGGCGAACACTGTGTCGTTTGAAACCTTGCGTAGTGGCACAAACCCCATTGCCGACTTCTGGAAGATCTCCAGGTGGCTTCTATTGGAAGTTTTCGCTAGTGCTGGGTAACCGGTATATTTCCACCGGGCTCAGTACATTTGCTTTGATATGCTGGGCAGCTCCAAGCATGTATATCTTTATTTGTCCTCACAACCATGCTAATATCAACCCAGACAGCAAGGTGGTTAATAACTTGCTTGGTGTGACGACCGGCCTTGGATCTTCCTACAAGATTCGATAACGAAACGACAGAAATCGCTTGCAAGACTATACAACATCGGACAGAGTTATTCCGGTCTTATGCATGTTTTGAATTGGAGCTATTCTTCTTATTACTTTCTTTCTCCGGAAGAAATATTCCCATTGGCATTTCCTTTAGGCAACTCATCAGTCCATTTACTTGTGGGCCATGGAACAAAGGCTGCAAGCCCAAATTGTGGGCCAAGTACAATTACGCCTCAGCCGCTCTGGACTCCTGCGTCGCCGTGTCCGCTATTGTCATCTGCTTTGCCCTGGTCTTTCCAGGCGTGAGTTTCAGCTGGAATAATGTCAATAGCGGGACCGTTGGCAGCAAAGGCACTCCATGGAAAGAACTTGCTGTCAATGAGACAATTGGTGAGACACTGCATGGTCATAGCAAAGTGAACAACCCATCTGCCTTTTTAACAAGCTCATGGGTTTTCTCCTTTCCAGGCCAGCCCCCTATAATGCGATGCATGTTTCTGGTTTCCACCAATTCGTGCTCAATGTAAATGGTGATGTCGTCTTTCCGCGATGCATTGATACGCGGCAGAGGCACATTGCAGTATCTGGTCTTCATGCTCACCTGGTGATATTCCCCCAAATTAATATTCTATCTCCTTGGTTAGTCGACTCGTAATGGATTTGGTAGATATTTGGATGAAGCTTGTCATGGTAAATGGACTTGCTCTTTCAATAGAAATAATTGGCCCGCATTATCTCATGGTTTTCATATTATCAGGATGAGACCGAAATATGAAGGTACATACGGGCGCTAACCAGATATTTTGGCTTATTAGTGGAACGCTGTGACTAGAGATACAGAGATAGGTAGAGTTGAGGTAGCCTACATATTGCTTATGGCGTGGAGTGGAACATTATCTACAAGCCAATAAACTCCATGAGTTACAAGACACGCTATTCAAGAACTATAGGTGCTCTTAACCCTTGCGGATCTCTTTACATAAAAATACACCAGCAGAGTCGCCTATATGAGCCCATCTACATTGGGAATGAAGACACTCTGAAAGGCGTAATGGGTAACCTCATCTGGAGTTTGCTATGTCTCCACCCCCGGCGGTGAGTCTGGTCTCGAATCTCCAGCCCATTCCGGGATATCACGAATGTAATGGCCGGGCTATTTCTATTTGGATCCCTTCGTAAGTGAAGAATTCGGGATTACGATCGTCGAGAATGAGCTCAAGGTCCATATGATTTCCGCGAGGGGTAAATACTGTAGTTAGTTAGGTTAGCCCGGAGCGGAGCTTATTAATCGGACCGACGTCCGTTCCACCACCGCCTTCGTCCTCGGCTTTGCTACTGTATTTGTACTCGCCTCTTCCCTTCTTTTAGTTTGTTCTTGCTGACCGGCTGTTATAACAGTCACTACTTTACTTGACAGTCTCGTTGGTTTCCTTTTCGTCTCGGCTCTATGTCAACCAGCGCCGCTCCATGACGGATCGTCGCACTTGGAGCTTGACCTCGAAACAGGCAATGTGAAATCCCTTAAGCCCGTGGGATGCCGCGTCGAAAGGCTGCAGACCGCGTGGGCCCGGTCAAGACTCGAACCCACAGCGGGTGCAAAGAATGCCGCGCGAGTCATGTCCGTTGCGATACCAAGAAGCCGCTCTGCACACGATGCCAGCAGAAAGGGCTTCCTTGCTCTACTCAGCTGGTGCTGAAATGGGAGTCGGACTTTGCTAGTCGGGGGTTGGCGTTTGGGCGATCTGGGGTTTGGAGCAAGTCCCGTGGGCAGGGGAAGCAGTCTTTCACGTCTCCGGTGGAAGAGCAGGAGCGGTGTTCCATCCCTCTTGTGCAACCCTGGGGCTTCGTAAACAGCGGAGTGTCGATGTTTGAACAGCCGTATCAAGTGGACGTCGCAAGCGACGAACTTAATACCCTGGTCGTTTATGATCATGCCCAAAGGAGTCGGCTTATGAATGATTTAGAATGGACATTACCTCTCAGAACACCCGAACTCACAGCTCCAGTATCACTGTTCCCAAATCTTACTGAACCAGGCCAAGGGCGGCTGTTTGAGTACTATCTCCAACAGGTCTGCCCTCGGACTACGGCGAGTTCAAGATCTTCATCGCCATTCGCGTCTGTGATTCTGCCTTTCTGTATATCTGCGTCTCCAACCATATTCAAAGCAATTCAAGCGCTGGGAGCATGTCATTGGTCGCAGTTTGATTCGAACTACAGTGCTATAGCTCTCCGTTGCAAATCTGCGGCTCTACGGGATCTTCGTTATACACTTGCGACTAAGGGTTCCTTGATTTGCTCAACTGATCCGGAAGTATTGGCTATCATGATGATGCTGTGTCTGTATGAGATTGTGGACAATTGCGACCAACACTGGACAATCCACTTGAAAGGCGCCAAGGAGTTGATTCGCTTGAAAAGACAGCAGCAAGGAGCCTTATCCCGAAATGGGGGTTCCCAAGACCCAGTATCAAAATTTGCGGAGCTTTTCTTCGCGTTCCAAGACGTCATGGGCCGTACTGCTTGCGGTGAAGAGGTGTTATTCGGTAATGACTACTGGTCAGAAGATGATCAGAATATTGACCTTTGGATGGGTTGCAGCCCAGAATTAGTCTCGATATTGTCCTCAATTACAGAAATGAGCCGGACGAGAAGGCAGATTCCTTCGAAATCAGCGCGAGATTCTTTTACGTTGCGAGCAGCTTCTCTAGAGCACAGACTTGAGCATCTGGTGCAGGAAATCGGCGATGATAACGGCAACGACGAAACTCTTCAATCGGCTGCAGAATTGAAACGTCTAGCTGCTGTTTTATACTTGCACTGCGCGTTGTACGGTGCATCGCCATCAACCCCGTTGGTGGTCGAATATGTTCGGAATATCTTCCGGCTTGTGTCTGACCTACTTGAGCAAGGGTCGCTGGTCAGCATGACATGGCCAGTTTTTGTGGCAGCGGTGGAATTGGACCCCTTCGACGACGAGCTTTGGTTGAACGTGGACAGTGGCTCGACGGTTTATGGAAGACCGCTCGTTCTACGTGCACTAGCAGCGATGGCCGAATCGAGTGTCTCGAATGTGGCTCGCACGAAGGCTGTCATTACTAAGGTGTGGCAGGCTCGAGATGATGATATGATCAAGGGTTCTCCTACAGATACATCGAGGGATCCCTGGAAATGCAATGATTGGGAATGGTATGTCGCGCCAATTAGCACGGCTATGAGCTTGGCATGAGATGCCTCTATGTGGTTATAATCATAGCCATGCTTTGTAACAATTGAGTATATAGACGCTTCTTTTCAGATATAAATGTCACCGAATAACCAACATTCCTGGACCCTGAGTATGCAATAGCCGCGCGCCAATCAGGTGCGGGGCATGCTATCACATGATTCGCTGCGGACGTCACGGCGTTCGCGATAGAGGGCTCGATCCTCCGACCATCTCGACTATGACACGACCATCTGACAACATTCCACGCGACTATAGATAAGCACATCCGTTCTTCAAACACTGTGTCTGAACCCACGCAAAATCACGACCCTGATTGACCATATATTCGCCGCTCGACCGACCGAGGCCAGTTATTCACCGCGATTCCCCGACCCTGCGGACCCTTTCCACATCCTTCCACGATGCTCTGCAGCGCTGCATGTATTTGATGGTGAAATTGACGTGTGTATGAGGCTTGCCGCGGTGCCCAATATGACTCCGCCCACAACCCCTTCGACATTGTCCCATACCTTAGCCGCTAAGCCATTCGAGAGCAAGTTGAGCGAGCAATTCTCGCAGAGCCAGAGTGGTGACGCTGGGACGGGTAATTCCACGGGTAACATCAGGAACAACACCGATAATCAACTTGGCGGACCTCTCTTGGACTCGCCCACATTACACTCATTGCCAGATGCGCCCAAACCGGTTTCAATTTCTCAGCGACATTCGGTTTCGGACGAATCAAGCACTGTCCATTCAGCTTCCAGCAAAGATGACAGTTCATTTTCATCCACTCCAGCCACACCACAGCGCCCACCTCTGAATCCACACAATCTAGCATTGAACCTTCCTCCCAGACTTTCCGGTTCCCCCGCTGCAGCTCAGCGTGCACCGCTCTCGCCAAAGCTCGATTCCTCGCAGATCTACAGTTCGAGATACGGATCGCCCGGCTCAGTCCTTCCTCGACGATCTCGGGGTCTTGATTTCTCGCGTGCCTGTACGAATTTACACCACTCGACCCTCGCAGAGTCTTCGCCGGAGTCGTCGCCTACCATCGGTGCTCGGGGGGTGGCGATTCCACAACGTCGTGGTTCGCCTAGCACAGCATCTGCAGCGCCATTTTCGACGTCTGGACCAGTCGATCGGACAGGGGTTTCCAGCTCGGTATCCAGTGTGAATATGATGGATTCGGATACGAGTACCAGCGAAGAAGAAGATGAGCCGATGGGAGGGGATAAGGATGACATGATGCTCAGCACACCACAGGCGAACAAGATGGGGACCGGGCCGAGTCCTTTTGCGGCTGGGAATGTACCGAGCCCAGGAAACGACTGGATGGGCGGCTATTCACACGCTGCGGCGAGCCTTCTGAGTTTTCAGCGAGCTCGCTTCCGCAAAGGACGCAGTAGAACTCGACACAGTTCCAGCAGTGCGAGCGGGAGTTCCAAGCAGAGCCCTGGGCCGCTTTCTCCACCTGTGATGAAGAGCATTGAAAATCCTCATGGAGGTTATTTTGGGGGATCGAGACATGGAGTGCAACCGCGACGTGAGAGTTTGAGCATGGGTACTCGTGATTTGCGCCTGTCTGATCTCAGTGATGATGGAGAACGTGCTCGAAGTCGCAGTCCTGCCCGTGGTGAGGGAGGACCGTTGGGGGTTATTCGACGTGCTGTCACACGACGAGGAAGTTTACTGGTAGGTTTGCAGTTCTCTGGGTTTCTGAATATCCGCTAATCTGTTTGGTGTAGCCGAAGACGAAGACCTTTGCTCGAATCCGAGCCGCGCTGATTGAGGAGTCTTCTCCTCTTGATAGCGAGTCGAAACGTGAATCAGAAGTAATACGGCAGGTCCGTGAGAGTGACCCGGCACCACAAAAATCACCCGACCTGAACTCATCATTTCCGTCACAACCAACCGAAGGCAGGGTAATTCCTGGTGCAGATAACACGCCTTCAAAAGCTACCACTCGACTTGAGAACCCGTTTAACGAACAAACTACTCGTATATCTGAGAGTACGGGATATTGGAACTCGCTTGATGATCGCTACCGCACACCACCCCCACCTATACGCCCGACAGGCCCTCCATCGGTTTCGGAAGACGACTTGGCAATGGACATGACGCCATCTACATCGACCTTTGAATTTGCCAAGCCCCTTGAAAGGCCCAGTTCACGGGGTTCGCTAGCGCACCCTACTGCCATGCAAGAATTCAAACGAAAGCGCGGTCGCGAAGACGACTTTGATCCCAATTTATTCAAACGGCGAGCCGTTTCACCCAGCATGAGTGCTCAGAGCAGTCCGGTTATGCCCAATTCGCCAGCGATGAGGGACACAGGTCCTAATATATGGGGTCCGCCACCCAAGTCCAATCTTGGTTCACTTTTTCCAGACAGTAACCCTCGCAATAGTAACAGCCCGCATACCGGAACCTTGAAGCGAGTTGGGTTGCAAGGTATGACTGAGGCCAATGATTCGCTTATGAACATGAGCATTGAGTAGTTTTTGCTTTGGGTGATCATTGATTTGTTATCTGCTTGCTGCATCTTTATCGTTCTCTTAGCGCGGTGTTATCGTTGGCGTTGGTTTGGGCATTTGGCGCTTGGCACTGGAATCTGATGTTTATATATTAGCATAGTTTAAATCGACATATACTGTACATCTGCAGATATCCCGCGTTGCACGGCAGAGCACTGCATTGTAATAGATAGCCGCATTGATCCACATGCGCAAGGCCCGCGCTTATCGCGCTAGATCTCCATCTCCGCTGTTGACACCGAGCATCTATCGTTGCGCTGGCAGTGGACATTCTCTCCATTGTTTCCTGTTAATATTGTATTACTTGTTACTTGCCTTTATTAGATCAAGAACACTCAATAACCACGATACTGCACCATGTCTACCGTTGAGTTGGCCTCTTCATTCATTGAGGGTGCCCCGCCAGGCGAGGTATGAGTTCAGAACCAGAGCGCCGTCCTCTTCTACATTAATAGAATGCTAATACTCAATTCTCTAGCTTCCCGATGTCGTTGCCGGTAGCGTCTCCCTCTTACCTCCTCCCCTGACACCCAACACCCGACACCAGCTTCCCCGCATTCACTCCCCGAATCTAACCCATGCTAAACATCCGGAAACACAGACGTCAAGGCCCTCACCTCCGACGAGGGCGATCTCATCCCCTCGCTCGCTCCCGCGTTCGAACGATACAACGAGGCACAGTTGACGACCGTCAAGCTGTCGGGGGCTAGTCAGGAGGTATGCGACACGATAGCGGTGCGAGGATTGGAAACTACGTGGCCCATGGTGCTAATGTGGTAATGGTGAAGGTGATTGTTAGCGAGTTCAACAAGTTGGAGGGAAACAGGTACTTTGATGTGGAGAGTCAGACTTCGTTTGAGGTTGACCATGTCACGCAGGTAGGCGAGTCTAGTGTGGATGAGCGGCGAGGACGGTGCTAATATGGCGTAGGAGGCCTCTGATGCGCAGTCGTATGTTTTGGAGACGCAAAATGCGGACTTGATGTGAGTTTTCCGATTGGTATGGCGTGTGTGGTGCATGCTGACTCGTGAAGCAAATCCCTCCTCAAATCTCTAGCGGCACATGCCACCGAACACTACCCCAACTGCTCTTACGGAGTATATCCGACTGAGAACGACTCTTCCGTTGCCATCCTTCTCGTCGCGAACCGATACTCGCCAAACAACTTCTGGTATACCACATCCACCCCTCAAGATCACCCGTAGCTGACAGCACCAGGAACGGTCGTTTCCGCGCAATCTACACACTGCCTGTCTCCGAGCCCACCACCATGACCGGCAAAATCCACGTAGATGTGCACTACTACGAAGATGGCAACGTCGCCCTCAACACCACCAAGCCCATCAGCGTCTCAATCTCCTCTCTCTCCGCGGAGACCATCATTTCTCGCATTGGGGCCGCGGAGCGCGACTACCAGGAGACTCTTAACCGGGCGTTCGTCCAGATGGCCGAGGAGGCATTTAAACACTTGCGGAGACAGCTGCCCATTACCCGGCAGAAGGTGGAGTGGGAGAAGGTTGGAGGGTACCGGTTGGGACAGGATATTTCTGGTGGTAAGGGGCGGTAGATTGTCCTGTGGTTGTTTATTTGGTAGCTATAGCGAATTCTATCTGAATTGTACATCTTCTACGAACTGGTCTGCACTGCATATCTATGCCAAGTCGGGCCAACGTATCGGATAATGCCGATAGGTTGACACCGCTAGGACTTGCCAACTACAGTTGATAAACACTGTACTCCGTAAATATCAAGCCAATCCCTCTCCCATAGCCTAGAATACATCTTACCCTTAAACTATCAAAATGGCCCAGGTAAAACGTGCACCGCAACTCAAGCAAGTCCATGCCCAAAAACAGCAAAAACAACCCCTCCTCAAACAACTCACCACCTTCACCACAACAACCCCCGGCTTCGAACGAACCCTCCGTCTAATCCAGGCCCTCGCCCAAATCGCATCAGATCTCTCCAGCCACAATGCCGAAACAGCCACGCGGTGGGCGACGGCCAAGTCGCAAATAGCACTGAGTATGTCTCCGGGCCGTCCCGATACCCCGGGTTATGATCGAATTCAAATCCAGATACAATGAGCGATATCGATTATACTAACGGGAAACCAGCACGCCGCTATTTCCGCTTCCTAAACTTCATCGATTCGTTCGACCGAGTGTACACCCTGCTTGTGCACGGCGGCGACAATGCCAGTATTGTGAGTACTATGCTCGACCTCGGAAAATCAAGTGCGTTGGGTGTCTATGTGCTGCTTGAGGATTTGACTATCGTACGTCCCCTCTGCCCTCCTTTCCCCATGGTCTACGGGGTGGTGCAAGTATGCTGAGAAACTATATAGCTCCACGCAATGGGAATATACCCACAGACCCCCTGGTCCAGCGATATCCAAACGCAAGCATATAAATTTTGGTTCTGGGGTCTTGCGCTGTCTGTTATCGGGGCTGTTTGGTCATTACTATTCAGCTGCGGCAGTTCTAAATTAGAGAAGAGGAACGAGAAAGAGAAGGAGAAAGTGAAGGGTGATACGAGCACTGGCAGAACGTTTATGAAGCGGGTTATCGTGGATGGATGTGACTTGATGATTCCCGGGTCGTCGTTGGGGTGGATTAGTTTGGGGAGTGAGATGGTGGGTATGTTGATGGTGTTGAGTACGGTTGTTTCTATGGGTGATATTTGGAGACGGGCGAATGTTTTGAACTAATCAGGTGAGTGTGTGGACTATGGAATATATATAGTCGAAGTATGGAAGATAGCGTCACCCTACAGTACTCGCACATCATGTGCAAGGACGGTTAACGCATTGGCTTATAAGTTTTCTGTCCCTATTGGATTTCTTTTGGGGGACATCAAAAAATAACACTACTAACATCCGAGTATACACGACAGCGAACAAGAAGAAAATTTAAAAAAAAATGGTCCCGACGAGGGTCGAACTCGCGACCTTGGCGTTATTAGCACCACGCTCTAACCGACTGAGCTACAGGACCAATTATTGAAAGTTCTAGGATTTTAATGTTTTCTCAGATTGGCAATGCCTATCTTTTAAGAAAATTGCAGAACAGGCTACATACACTCTTGTTAGACAATGTCGCAGTCCGAATAACTACCAGATGCTGACATCAAGAAGTAAGTTTGCTGCTATTATATCATCATCGAATACCTCGATGACATGCATGGCCAGATATATATTTGCCCTCCAAACTCCCACCAATGCAACGTTAATGTACAAAAATCAAGCATACCGCTCATCCAACGCCTTATCAACCGCACACTTCGCCAAACGATGCAACTCCGAAACAAAATCCGCAATAAGCTTAATATGAATAACCTCGTTCACCGAAGAAAGTTGTCGTAGAAACACCCGTTCCATCATACCCATTGCCGCACGCAGCAAGGCGAGATCTTTTGTGGCTTGCGGGTCCGAGGGGGTTTGGAGGATGCTGCAGAAGATTGCGAGGAGGGCGGACATGGGGTAGAAGATCAGGTGCCTGCCTGCGTTAATAAATGAATGATTGGAGGAGTGCAAGGACTTACCAAAATACACCGTCCATGAGGACGTGCTCTGCTGTCTCTAGATATAACAGGGTTGAGCGACTTGCTTCGACAGATAGAGCCAAGCTCGATCGTACCCCTTCTGTCATCGCACCTTGACCCTGGCCCATGGCCCAGGCTTTGCACCGACTACTAGCTTGGTGGATAATCGTCATGCACAGGTGGTAGTTCAACCGTAACATAACCGAATGCATGCTGACAGTTGGATCAGGTCGTTCATGGGAGAACGACAAGGTCGGCCTCCAGTCCACAGGAACAGACATTCTCCATCGCTCGAGCTCGTCGTCTAATTCGCGGATTTCCTTCAGAAGCTCCGCGTCTGTTTTCTGATGTGCCTTGAACGAGTATAGCGAGCTATATGCTCGGGACTTAATAATACCCAGTCGAAGATCGACAGGGAATAGCGGGTAATCAGGTAAATTCCGACCGTCCTGTGGATGTGGCACAACCATGTACTGCTGCTCTACATAGCCAGGGGGCAGCGTGAGATCGCAATTCTCATCGGAAAGTGCAATTGGTTGACCGGTTCGTAAAGCGATATCCTTATCGATAATGTAACAAAGCCAAAACATGTTCCGAAGGTGTCGTTGTGTTCTGACCTCGGGACTTTCTGGTCCTCCAGCTGGAGACGTGGTGGGTCGGTGGGAATAGGTATGTGCGCCTAGCATGTATATAAACCGAGCCGCAAGAGAAACAAAGTAGTTTGCAGAACGTAGATTTCCTGTCACGAGATCAAACACGGCCTGACACGTGAGCAGATCTTGCAAGCATAGTCAAGTGTAAGAGTAACTTACCAGCATAACCGCTGTCTGCAAGCCATCCAGGCTAGCAGACTCTTGAAGAACTTGAGGCAGTAAACATTGTGCCTTGACCGCAAACGCCTCACTGTCAACCGGTGGTACATGTGCTGGCGTCTGATTCAAGCCCGGGGGATGCAATATCGAAGCAAGCGCAACGAAAGAAAAAATACACGCCCTCGCACTAGCCGGCCTATAAAACCGGCTAGAGCTCTGCGGCTGATAAGCCGCCTTGATCGTCTCTTGAAACAAGATAAAGTCCAAAACCGGAAAGATGAGCCGCATCAACGCACCCCGATACAAGTCAAAGTAAATATCGACAACCGATTGGTTAGGTAGCTCAAACGGGTTCTGCGTCTGTAGACTCATTAACAGCGCGCTGGAGTTCAGCGCTCGCTGCTTTTCCCATGGTGGTCTAGCGGGACTCAATTTCTCAAATGCAATACTCTGACCCGTCCGCTGCTCAACCCACTGCTGACCTTCGGGAAGTAAGAACGGGATGCCGGTAATCAAGCTGTTAACTCCAAACTGGCGGCCGGCGAAGTGCAGCGCTACGGACGATGATGCCGGGGCGTGATCGGGAGGCGTGGTCACCACTTCCTCCATCAAGCTAGGCTCGGAGTTGGCGGGAGACCCTCCAGGTGCTGCCAATAGAAGTCAGTTCTGCATGCGGTCCCACTGGTAATCGAAAATCCTACGTGATTCACCTGAGAAATTCTCCATTAGGAGCTTCTCGATCCTGCTCAGCCGCTCCGACAAGCGGGCTGTTTTCTGCAGTCTACTATGGCATGTCAGCAATTGCCAAAGTAAACGAAAACAAACATACCCAGGACCATTCCCCCGATCTTTCTTCCGCCGTTGTATAACCCTCTCAAAAGTACACGGGATATTATGATGACTGCACCAGTTACATTGCGGAACAGCCGCATCACATTTGATCTGCACGCCCAAATTAGCTTAACCAAGCTTGACAAACAGCACATTCCCAAACCGGAAAATGCACACCTTTCTCTTATAGCAACTATCGCAGGCTCTTGCAGTGCGCTTGCGAGCCTGCTGCTCGTCGGACCCTGCCGCAGTGGCCGGCGTGGGGGCGCGATCCGTTGCGTATGACGGGTCATGGTGGGCAGGTGTTAATCCTCTACCAGACATATCGACCAACTAGAAATCCAGGTCCGAGATGGGTGGCATGAGATGGAGACAATCAGGGTCCAGATGACGGAAGATACTGAAGTGGCAGTCTTCCGATCGCCGCTGACAAAGGAGGTTTCTGAGTCAGCGGAAGTAATCTCGGAGATAGCCTAGTACAGTGGATGTGGGTAAAAATGAAACATGAAAAAAATAACAAAAATAAACAGTTCGAATTCTATCAAACGATCAAATAAAAAAACCAGAAAAAAAAGAATGGTCCCGACGAGGGTCGAACTCGCGACCTTGGCGTTATTAGCACCACGCTCTAACCGACTGAGCTACAGGACCAATTACTGATTAAATGCTGATTTTATTGATTTGCATTCTAATCATTTTTATCACCAATATCCCCAGCCAACTCCAGAAAAGTCTTACTTGTACTTACTGCACTACAGTACCATTGGTTATGAAAAAGAATCCGTCTTCACACTCTCTTCTCAGATCTATACTGTCTCCAGCCATCCACTATGCCCTCCACCCCTCCACAAACCTGCGCAAGATGCCGCAAACCCAAACCCGCAGAGGCCTTCAAAAGCCTGGACCCAACCAAGTCCCCGCTTCTCAAGACTTGTCTTCCCTGTCGATTGTATATTCGGAAACATGTCTCTCTCCCGTACTCTCTCCAGTGCAATCGAATCAATGGCACTAATCGAGTTTCTAGTATTCTTCCAAAGCTGGTCTACCCCGTTCTCCTCGGCCAAGTGCCCATTCTCAGGAAGATCAGGAACAACAACGACAGCGCCATGGCACCAGTGACTCTCGCGTTGAGGCCCCCGGACCTCGCCCTTCCCCATCTGGTTCGTTTGATCGGGGAGAAAATGTTTCTGAGAATCAGTATCTCGTTCCCCAATCCCAAGCGCAACCAGGGACCCATCAGGGATCAGAGCATGACTCTGATCCGTCTCGCGCGGCGCAGTCAGAGCAAGCCAATTCCATCATCAACCAGCTTGCAGATCCGTTTTTATCTCTTTTCCCTCCTCCCCAGATTGACCCTGACCGCTCGTGTCCTATTGACGGTTGTACATCTTGTTTTATATACTCCATACGTGTAGAATAAGAGAAAGATAAAGCGGAAAAAGGAACCTTAATTGCCTGTCCAGAGCTGATACTTCCAGTGTCTGAGATCGACGTGAGGACTATTTCTCTCAAGAAGGCGAGTGAAGGAAAACAACTATACATTCAACATGCGACTGTATTTTCGGCCGGAGCCAGACCTCTGTGATATGCCGAATGTTCGCGCATGGTCTACTATTCTATTGTCAGCCATATGCCCCCTAGATCATTTCTTGTTCCTCCTGACTCATGAATGCGTTAGATAGCAATACATAGCGAATAGAGACAATTATGTACGGAGTGATGCACAGGCTTGTACAACCAAGCCCAGTATTCCTTCGCTGTAACAGGTTCAGCTCAAACCTCCTTTGAGCCTCTGTAGGAGAAACCATGTGACAGGGAACAATTGGTAGTAGATATTGGAAAGTACCCTATCTCAACACCCCGTAGAATACGCACATACGCCTTCGAATATCTGTGAAACGCAGAACAACAGAACACGAAATAGAATATATCCAAAATCGCAAGTAATAAACCACTCAAAACTTGTGATGACTGCAAGACCGCAATCCAAGCACTCCGCGACATTGCAGACAAGCCAAACTCTCTGGAAACATAACAAAGGCATGATAACTGCCATGTCTTTTCTCTCGCCTTTCCTCATTAGGGAAAATTAGGGACGCAGAGAGTACGAACGACAAGAAGTACAGGCAACGTCCCAGCAGCTAGAGACATATTTTTCCAAATCCCTATCATTTGCCGGAGGACGTGGCGGCAGAGGCCTAGAATCCTCAGCCCGAGACTGAACTTCAGGTTCAATAAAATTGACAGTCCTAAGCCACTGCTCCCGAATCTCAGCCCCGTGCTCTATCTGACGACGTGGTGGCATAGACCTAAAAGAGGAATCTCGGGGCTGCGTTTCAGTGGAAGCAGTATTTCTAACCTGGCGCTCCCGAGTCCCCGAGACGTGCTCTTGAGGACGCAGCGGAAGAAGCCGAGAAGAAGGATCCCGGGGCTGACGCTCAGTAGAAACAACAGTTCTATCATGGTGCTCCTGGGTTTCAACAGCATGCCTTTCCCGAGAACGGGAGTTTGACCGAAAACTAGGGAAAACAGTAAAAGAAGGACCCATAGGCCCCATTACCATCGAGCGCACACTCAAACCCCCCTCATCCGTCAGCGGACGCGGCGGAACAGACTGAGAGGAGCCCCGGGACCGATGCTCAGGTCCAGTCAGATCAACTCGTCGGTCTCTCTCTGCGTTGCACTCTATCTGATGACGGGAAGAAGAGCTCCGTGACTGAGACATAGTAGAATCGACAGGGCTATTCTGGCGCTCTCGCGTCTCAGAGTGAGACCTGAAGTTCACCCGAAGACTAGGAAGAAGCTCGAACGAAGGACCCATAGGTCCCAGAACCATTGAGCCAATGTCCACGAGCTGGGATTCTTCATCATGATCCTTCTTCTTCCTGTTCGTCTTTTTGCGCTTCAGAGGCTCGACGCAGAAGACGGTTTGGGTAGCGTGTTCTACTTCATTAGAAGGGGTGGATTGAATAGGATGGGGAGCAATAGGCTGGTAGGAGAAAGTTTTTGTGGTGTTGATATTTGTTGGCTGAGGCATGGTACTATCGGAAATAACCACAGATTCCTCGGATAGGCGCTTTCGACCCTGATCCAGAAGATCATTAGCCACGGTTCACCCACCAACGAGTAGTAAGGAAAAACTGACCTGACGATAGCGATCCCGGCAAGCAGCACAAGTCTTAACAGCCGTATTCGTACCCACCCTCCGGAACTGATCCTCTGGTTTAGTCTGGCGGCATGTCGGACAGGTCTTGGTGATAGGAGCTATAATAGTAGGTGTATGAGGCATATTGCTGAATCAGGGTTCTCATTTAAGTGACGTGAAGAAGAAAGGGAAAACTGTGACAGAAGTTCTTACAAAGAAGCATGGTGTATAAAGAGGGCTAGCATACAACGATGGAGGTGATTCACTTTTGGCACCAGCGTTGATGATGTATTAGATTGAAGTATCTCAAAAAACAAGCCCCTATCAGCAAATAAGGTCCTGTAGCTCAGTCGGTTAGAGCGTGGTGCTAATAACGCCAAGGTCGCGAGTTCGACCCTCGTCGGGACCATCTTTTTTCTATATCTTTTTGTTTGTATAGATTTTCCTTTTCTGGTGAACGGCAAAGTGAATGGAGTTCCGGTTCGGAGGTTTCCATGGACTGAGAATGAGTCGGGAGACGGCACAGAATAAATAAAAAGGCGATGAGAGAAGCAGAGATGAGCGCTTGTCCCTGTGGCAAACAAATTTGTAGAAAGAACATAAAGCATACTCCGTATACTGGAACCACATAAAGAATTGTAAAACAAGGATATCAATATTCCCTGACGGCACCATGAACGTAGCAGACATCAAACATCGCACATAATCATGACACGTAGCGTTGAGTCCCAGCCAGCATGCCTTCATAAACAAGACACAAACCAGGCGAAAAATTCTAAGACACCACGGCCAAGGAGTATCATCAACCTGAACACCCATCAGCCTTATCCATTATCCGATCTATACCCCCACGAGAGCATATCGTCGCATCACATCACGGTGCAGACACAGCAATCGCACTCTTCATCTCCGCAGTCGCATCCGAAGCACGGCTTCTGAACGGTCTTGATGGGTTTTTTGATGGAGGATCCGGCGCTGGAGGGAGGTGCCATTGTTGAGGTTTTGATTGGATTGGATGTTGAACGGCGTAGATTATGTCCTGGGGAGTAGAGTTTGTTAGTAGAGATTCCTCTGTACGATGGAAGATAAATGCTCACTATGAAGTAGAAATCCTGGGGTTCTTGTAGATTGTATGCAGAGTGAAGGAGATATGAAGTTGGAGTAGAGAAAGATAAGAGAAGTCGGTCTAGAGCAGGCAGCCAAGTTGTTGGCCCAGGCCCCACATCACCGTTGGACAGTCTTTAAAATATCTTTAGTACGGATACGAAGTACAGCAACACAAGTACACTGAACATCATTCATAATCATAGCATATGTACAAATCAAATCAACTTTTGTGACTCGTAAATCATTCCAGAATTGATTAAATTCCAGTCCTGTCCATCATCTGCAAGGAGGAATCGCTTATCCAAGTTCAAGTCCTCAATGCACTCCGGGGTATCGTCTAATGTCATCCATCCGTAAATCTATATTACTCTGTTTTTTTTGTTTTTGTCATCAAGCCATCACATATCCAACATCGAGATGTGGATTTACAGCTGGTCCGCCCAAGGAGCGCAACCCGGCTGAGCCTGGTTGAGCCACTTGACGAGCTCGACGAGCTCGGCCCGGCGCTCATCCTCGAGAGCCTCCTCGTCGGAGAGAACGGCCTGGAAGATGGGCAGGAACTGAGGAGTCAGCTCATGGACAGTGGGGTCCTCCCATTTGTCTGGTCAAGTTAGCATACGTCTTCTATAGGAGTCAAAACAGAGCGGCACTTACACATTTGGCAAATCATGCGGAACAAAGGATCGTTCTCCTCGTAGTCGTTCTTGAGAGGCAAAATGTTGATGAGGACGGGAAGGACCTCCTTGATGGGAACGTGCTCACGGTGTCTCAGGATCATACGGCTGAGACAGCCAGTGGCGTTGTCCTGGAGTCTGGAGACGTTCATCTGCAAGCAGTTCTCAAGACGCGACAGGATGGTGGGGATCTCCTTGACAATCCCACCGTCGTTGGAGTGCTCAAGCAGACGACCAGAAGCGTAGGCGGCGTTGGAGCGGGTCTGGGGGTCCTCGTCGCTGAGACGGTGGACCAACAGCTTCAGGAAGGTGCCAGAGTACTGGGTGACAGCGGGACCCATGCCGTTGATGCACTCAGCAAGGACACCGACAGCGGTAGCGCGCTCGAGCGACTCGCTGCTGCTGGCGTAGCGGAGGACGGTCTTCTCGAAGACCTTCCAAAGCTCAGCGAAGCTCTGACCCAAAGCGGCGGCCATTCCGGAGACGACGTCGAGGGCAGTGTCAACGACAACCCAGTCGAACTCAGAGGTCTCCTCGGGAGCAGCGAACTCGTCCTCACCAAACTCGATCTGGCTAGGGTGCTGCTTGTTGATGATGTCGGTGACCATCTGGATGACGTTGTGAAGAGTAGTCTCGTTGGCGATGAGGGAAGGACCGCAGTAGCGCAGGTTCTCAGCCATGTTGCGGTTGATGTCGGCGACAGTAGCCCTAGGTATTCGAGGTTAGAAATCCGAAACCACAAAGAACCACGACGTAAAGCGTATATAAGAGTTTTCTCAGGGTAGATAATTCGTATTTCACATCAATCACGCATTTTGCGGGTCTGAGTGAGCTGGGTATTACGAGGTAATTCATCATGTGAAATTGACCCGCGTTGAGAGATGCGATTAAGCGTCTTCAAGGCTTGTCCAAACATAAAGCAAAAGCAATAGAACAAAGCAAAAAGCAAAGGGTTAGAGTGTTACGTACCGATCGTCCTCCTCAGACCACATCTTGATGGTAGCAGTCATGAGGATCTCGCCAAATTTCTTGACCTCCTTGGCGGGCTCGACCTGCAAAGGCAGACCAGGCTGCCACTTGGCCATTTGGCCGGTCTCCTCAGCGATGGCGAACAGCATGGCGTAGGAGCGGTGCAAAGTGGAGATGGTGCTCTTCCGGACACCCTCGTAAGGGTGCTCAGCAAGCGGCATAACCATCTCAACGGTCTTCTCGAAGTAAGGAAGATAGGCGCTCTTGGTGTGAGTGACAAGGTCACCAATTACCTCGACGGCGATTTCCTTCTCAAGAGACAAGGGAGTGGTGGCGGTGATGTCGTCCCAGGCATCCTCGTCCTCGTCCTCGGGATCAATATCCTCGATAGAGCCGTCCTCGGCAACCTCGTCGTCGTCGTCAGCGCTAGCAACCTTGACCTTGCGGCCACCGATGGTCACCTCCTGACCGATGAGGTCCTTGCCGGCTTCACCGAGGGAGACGTCAAGGTCGGTCTCGTCCTGCTCGATACAGGCGAACAGACCCTTGACGACACCATCGAGGAAAGCAGAGAAGTGCTCAACGTAAACCTTGGCCATGGCACCCCAGAAGATGTAGGTGCTCTCCTTGAGACGGGAATGACCAAGGTGGAGGGCCTCCTCGGTGGCTTGCATGAGGGGTCCGACGTAGGGCTGGTAGCGCTCGGGGCCAGCAGAGCCAGCCATCTCACCCATGGCGTCAGTGACGCTAGCACGGAGGTCAAGTTCCTCCTCGCTGTCCTTGACGGTAGCGAACTCCTGGAGGAGGTGCATAGACTCGTCGAAGAAGGGCAGGAAAGCGTCGCCGGCAGACGAGGCCAGCGAGCCAAGAGCACCAGCGGCCAAGCCCTTGATGCGGAAGTCAGGATGCTTGAAGAGGTTGTGGAGGATAGGAACCAGCTCGCCCTGGTAGGGGGCAACTTCCTTCTCATCTAGACCGTCAACAACGGAGTCGATGGCGCTGATACCGGCCTTCATGATGTCGAGAGTGGGACCGTCCTCCTCACCCTTGTACTCCTGCATGGCACTGGCCAAGTTCTGGAAGAGCAAGGGCATGAGTTTCTCGTGCTCGGCACTGAGGTCCTCAGCGAGGTCGTCGGCCAGACGGGCGACAGCGTGCAGAGAGGCCTGGCGGACCTTGGGCTCGGGGTCAGCGAGAAGCTGCAAAACCATGGGGAAGATCTCCTTCATCTGAGTGCTGATAAAGTCAGGAGCACCCTCAACACACATGCCCAGGGCCATGATACCGGCGCGACGGTAGTTGGGGTCGGTGTTGTTGAAGTACGAGCCAAGAGTCTGGAGCAGAGGAACAACGACCTGGCTGGGAGGCAAGCTCTGAGCGAGCATGTCGAGCATACCAAGGGCAGAACGAGCGGGGGTGATGTCGTCTTCGAGGGAGGGCGAGTCACTGAGCTCGGTGACGATCTGCATAGCGCTGCGGGTGAGCTGCTCACCGAGACGCATGCCCTGGACTTTCATCTTGCGGTACTGAACGGTCTGCATGAGGAAGCTGATCGCCTGTGTACGGGTGTCCTCATCGATCTCGGTGTTGGTAGCGAGTTCATTCATGAAGACGACCAGATCCTTCAGGTGGACGGTCAAGATAGCAGGGTCGCAGCCCAAGAGGGTTTGGAAGACCTCGAAAGCCTGCATGACGCGGTCCTCCTCCTGCTTGTCGATGGAGTCCTTGAGGACGGCAACCATTGGGGGGATGAACTCCTGGAAAGCCTTGACGGGGGCCTCGTCCTCATCCGTGTCCAGGTTCATGGCAATCTTGCTCAGAGCGAGCAAAGTGTTGATGCGGACTTCCTCGCTTTCAGGGTCACGAATGGTCTTGCTGAACAGGTTGAACAGCTCCTGGTACTTCTCCTCGAAGCCGTCCCCGAGAGTCTCAAGAATGGTGAAGAGAATGTAGGTACCAACAACCCGCTCCTCCACATTGGCGCTACCAGCGGCCTGGACGAGGAAGTTGGGCAAGTCAGCCCACTCGCCATCGTTCAGGTCGATCTTGGCAACGGCCGAGATGATACGGGCTACCGAGTGACGGACCAGCGAAGAACCCTCTCCCAGGGTAGAACGGACGAGCTGCTCCCGGATCTGAGGCTTCTGACTGGCGTCAACCTTCACCCAGTGTTTTGTGACGAGAGAGCGGGCCTCGACGGCGGCCAGCTGTCTCAGGTTGGGGTCCTCATGACCGGTTGCAACCTGGACAAGGAGGACAAGCGATTGAGGCTGGTTGTAGTACTCGCGCTGCAGAATGCCGGTGGCCTCCTTAACGTTGCCCTGAGTGGCTGCAAAGAGTGTTAACGTAGTCCTATAGGGGAATGAAACTGCGCAGAAAATTTCATGACAACCCGGACCCGGGATAGGGAAAACTCACGGTTCAGGACAACCTGCAGCTGCTGCAAAAAACGCTGTTGGTCCATAATGAATAGAAATATAGAGAATCAATGAGAGAAAAATATTGAAAAAAGGACAGAATGTTTAGAAACTGTCCAACCCTCCTACACAAGAGGGATCCTGTCAGATTGAGAGCTGACTGCAGTCACAGCTCCCAGGGGTATCACAACACAAAAAAGAAAGGAAAGAAAGAGAAAAGACACAAAAAAAAAAGAAAAAGGGGATGTGCGATAGAAGAAAAGAAGAAGAGAAAAAAAAAAGAAGAGGAAAGTGGGAGAAGGAAAGCAGGAAAAATATACAGCGGGGACTAGGGGAAAAACAGCCCACTATATGAAAATTCAATTTTTTTTTTCTCACCGCGTTTTCACGTGTTTTCTGCAGTCACGGGACTCCACATGCCCCTTTGGGTATACTTATAGTCTACTAGAGCACACCCATGGATCCCGTCCAAACAATCAACCCAATTGGTGCAACTGACAAGATTGAAGCTCTCCCACGGAATAAGAGCGGCATATTTATTCAAAGATCTGTCCAAACTCCAGTACCAAAACTCCCTTCTCATACATACAAGCAAAACATGAAAACAAAATAACCTCATTAACCCAATCATTCAGACGCAATATCATAGCAACGGTATCTTGTCGTGGCCGTACGGAAGTATACTAGTATTCTTCCGAGTCGTAATCATCGTCAACCAAAAGGGACCGGTATCCCCTGGACGCCAGGTTTTCTTCCAGTCCTCCATCGGATCCGGGGTCCGCGTAGCCTGGATTGTCAGTATTGTTGGTCACAAACGAAGGAAAAAGAAAACCTACCATCTCCACCAAAATAACTCAGAGCTACCGGCAAGAAAATAAGTGCATGGATCGCAGCAAAAACCACCAACGCTAACCAAACGCGGAAGTAGTAGATCTCGAAAATCTTGCTTCGCGTAAACGCCAATACGCACACACCCAACAACTTGGTCACGGTGATACCACTGAACACACTACCGCCAACATTGACCAGTGCCGTCCAGGCCCGGGCATCCTTGCCGCGAAATTTCGTAGGGGTCTTGGCTATGATGGTTCGGGACGGGAACATGAATGCACGAGCGATGTGGGCGCAGAATTCCACGCCGATTCCAACGCAGATGACCAGGTTGACCAAGGACACGGCGTTGAGAGAGACGCCAGCGACGGCCATGGTGCCGATAATGTCCACCACTATCATGACCACTGTTGTAGTGACAACAACACCCGTGGCGATAGATCCAAGGATGGCAGATGTGATGGCGAAGATGATGGCAATGGCAGACCCAAGCAGGGTTCCCGTCAGCTGCACGATAGACACGTATTGGTCGAAGAAGATATACGACTTGGCGTATGGGAACACATCAATATTGTGCTCCTTTGATATCCCATCTGCAATTCGACGAGCAGAAATGTACGACTGGATATAGTCATCCTGGGTCCGCAAAGGGGTGTGGCTAGTCCTGAAATGGGTGGCACTGGTCGTAACCCGCTTTGGATCAATTACAAGCGCGTTACTGTAAGGCGCCTTTCCTCCCAATGGGCACGAGGCGTCTGTAGGCGACTCGATCCATTTTTGCACGTAGTGGAGGAATTCGTCTCCTTCGGGCATACCGTAGAGGGAAATGTTCCATGGAATAGCCCGGTCCTCGAAGCAAACCTTCCCATTCTCTTTACAGCAGTCCTGCTGCGGGTTTAGCCAATAGAAGAAGTCGTCGATCCAGCTAGCAGCTGATCCTGCGATGTAAGAAACGTTTGGTCGCTTCGACTCTTGTTCCAAGACAAATGGCAGCGAGTATTCATCGCACGATGTAAAGCGCCCGCAGAGCTGCTGCTGGTGGCTGCGCTCCGTGACGTTGACGTCCCGCGTCACAAAGTATACAGGCTGTCCGGTACCAAAGTAATCATCGAGATCATTGAAATACTGGATAAGATAAGAGTCGCTGGGCAGTGCGATGCGTTGGTCCAATCCAAGGGGCAATTTAGGTATCAAAGCCAGACCAGCTGTCAAAAGACCCAAGAACACAATCACAACAACGGCCTTGACCCGGCGTCCAAGCAGAATGGGTGCATACACCTTGCGGATGAACCGCTGCAGCCCGCTTTCTGCCTCCTGATCCTCATACAACGGTTCATCCGGCATGCCGGATGAGTTCGCCTTGCGCACGGTGAGACACGGGAGGCAATCCGCGCGCAGGCTCTCTACCCGTTTCTGGTTGAGCGCAAGGACAGAAATGAACATGGTAATCTGCAAGATTGCATTGATGAAAACTGCCCCGGCAGCGTAGGCGGCAAAGTTCTTCACGGCTGGCATTCCAACGAAAACACCTAGGGCGAATGCGACAGTCTCTGTAAGAGCGGAGAGGAAGATACTGGGACCAATTCTACCTGCTGCGCGAGCCACTCGCTCGTCAATTTCTTCATCTGGGTGACTGACGTTGATTCGCTCGAACTCGTGAACGATCAAGAAGATATTGTCCACACCGACAGCAAGAACAAGGAACGGGATGACCTCTGCAATGATCAATGTCGCCTTGACACCAGTGACAGAGAAGAGTCCAACCGATGCTGAAACAGACATCAGAACAATGGCGATCCCGACAATTCCTAGAGTAAACTTCGACTGGACCAGGGCGTTGGCAGGGTTGCTAAACAGAGACCTCCAGGTGACCGTAACAGAGCCCAATGCAAGCGACGCGTAGATGAACATGATGATATAACTGATCACTACAATCTTCGCGTCTGTGTTGGTGGATTTGTTCAATTCCTGCTCCAAGCTGATCTCAGCGTTGAAGGAAACCCTTAGACCACGCTCGTTCGCTTCTTCTTGAACGACCTCGAAGATACGCTTGAAGCTGCTTTCCCAGTCCATAGCTTTGGCTTCTCCCTCACTACCTTGAGCGTGGTTATTTACAACCCACGTGGCAACCAATGCCTGAGCATCAAACGGGTCTCCGGTGTGTTCAAACCCACCCAGGATCATCTCCGGCCTAAGAGGCTGGCTGAAATCAGGTAAACAGTTCACATCACCGGGCGAGTTCAGACAATGCCTAAGACGCTCCTCCCAAGTGTCGGGATCAAGATTCCAGACGGTACCGCCAAAGTAACCAGTCACGGACTGAACCACACAAGCGTCACCGGTAGGCTTAAAGCAGACATCATCCAAGATCAGTTCGCGGTCCAACGAAATCATCCGACGAACGCGAGATTCGACATCGAACCACCAGCTCAGCGTATCGTAGTTCAGAATCCGCCCGTGCCCATCGGGAGCACTGTCGTTAACGAGGAAGGCTTGCTCGGCCCGGTAGAAAGGCCCAAAGTTCTCATCGAAATACACCTTCTCTTGCGCGGCAGGCGAGCTAGGACTAACCCACAAGCGTACCGGATCCGTTTCGACGGCAAATCTCAGCCAGCCCAAGCTCATCAAGCCAACCACAATGATACTGGTGACGATCGTGATTGCGGGGAAGCGAGCACAAGCTCCTCCAATCCTGCTGAATAGCGCGCCTAAAGCAGAGTTCAATTTATACACACCGCGTGGCTGCTCGAGATACCCGCCGGCATGAACAATATCACCCTCATCCTCGTCATCACTTGGTGCAGGGTCTTGAAGCAATCGAACCCGTTCCGGCTTGCGGTAGCGGTGTTCTCTGTATGTGAAGTAGCTTGATACAGCCACAATCAGCAGTAGGAAGACGGAGTAAACAAGGATGACCGAGAAAGACAGACACGGAAGCAGACCAACGTGACAGTAGTGAACTGTGTCAACCTCAGGCAATGGCTTGCAAACCTCCGGACAGTCCACGCAGGAGCAGCGGAAGGCCTCGTCAGGATCATTGCAAGACTTTGGCTTCATGGGTAAAGCCTTCATGCCCTGACCATCACCACTAGGCTTTGTTCTGTAGTTGATTTGGAACGGGCTACCCAGCAGCTTCTTGTCTCCAAGGAATTTGAGGAATTGGGCGTAATTTTTGGCGCCACCACCGATGAAATCGATAGCCTTGCCACCCGATGCACCGTTCTTCACATTCTTGCAACTCTCGTAAAATCCACTCTGATATTCCTCCGACCAGACGTTGTCGATTTCGGTCACTAGGTCTTTCCCGGAACTAGCCTTTTCCGTTTCGGTAACATTCACGAATAATGACTGGTCGGGCGAACAGGTAAAGGTACAGAAGATGTCGTAGAAGTTCTCCCTACATGCAGGACATGATGCGATGATTGATTCGGCAATCTTCAGGTTACTCGCCAGCGCATCAACCTGCCATTGTTAGCTCATAATCCTCTTCATTGCGCTGAAAAGGGATGTACCTGCTCCCCAAGACAGCAAACCGGTCCTTCTTCCCATTTACTCCCACACAGATCAACCAGCTTCTTCCTCACCGGAGCCTCCGGCTCCTCCGCAAGACCATTATCAGGACATGGCAGCTCTCCACCAAAAAAAGATTGTTTCCCGCAATGACCGCGGATCGCACAGCGACCCTCCTCGTGTATCTTTGTTTCTCCTTTTGCGAGGGCCAGCGATGACGTTGACAATAGGGCGCCGACGATGGGGATGAAGCGGAATCCCCGCATCGTTGGGGTTGGTTTGTGACGAGGTCCGGCTCGACAAAAATCGGTAACAGGTTCGTAAGGTTTCTAGATAAAATATATAGTAGATTCCCCTATCCAAATCACAGCTCAGCACCGTCGACGTTGAGAGGTGCTCGTGAGACCGGGGATGATGCGAAGGCGGTCGCGGCGCTCAGGAACGCCAGCTGAGGTGATCTGCTTTAAACGGAGGAATCCGGAGCGTGTCGCAATTCTATCCAAAACACGCTAAATAAGACCAGGAGTGCATGAGTTTCTTTTTTGGCTGAGCGTCAGCCCCGAAAAAGATAGAATGGATGAACAGATGAGAGGAGAGCTCAGGCGATGACGATGACGATAGTGGAAGGGCGGTCACTACGTAAGCGGAGAGCCCAGACTGGAGATGCCAGTACAACTATGCAACTATGGAGTACTCCAAGGTCGGTCAGACCCGGTCTTATGTGTATTATGGAGCACTAAAGCTGATTCTTTACTGGACTAGACCCATGAATTGACTGGCTCAGATTCAGACACCTTATAAAGGACAATCGGCGCCGTATAATATATCGCGAAAAGGAAGACAAAGGAGCATACAGCTGTTCTACCTTTTTACTTTGCTTGAATACAACACCTGCATTTGTGTCGTGGCTCGAATCAGAAGACTTCCATCTGCACAGTAGATCCACGCCTCGCTTGGCCGGCGATCAGGCATTAAGGCTACAATGTTTGCCCGATCATCAGGGTCTGGTAGTGGACATGGGGAGTCTTGACAATTGTGCCTTCGTTTAAAAGACCAGTCCACCTCCTGAGAGTACTGTAAGCAATGTGAAAATCGAGGGGAAAAAATGACCTACCATCAACAACCAAATCCGTGCCATTGACATAACTTCCCCCAATGTCACTACAAAGAAAAACAACCGGCCCAGTCATCTCCTGCGGCGACCCCATTCTGCGCATCGGATTGCGATCCGCCCAAATCGCGCGCCAGGGCGCAAGATCTTCCCCCTCATTCAGAACAGTATCCATGTATCCGGGCGAGATGGAGTTGACGCGGATGCCATATCGAGTCCACTCCGCAGCGAGACTGTCGCGCATGTGCAGGATCGCGGATTTGGAGACGTTATAGGCGATCTGGGGTTGGGGGTAGTTGACGCGATGGCCGCTGATGGAGGAGATTAGGACGATTTTTCCGCCGCGGCCACTAGATATCATGTGTCTGCTTGCATTAGCTTATCTTGGAAGATGGTAGGAGTGAAGACTCACTTCCCAACAGTTTGCGCAGCAATCCACGAACCAGTCGTGTTGACATCAATCACCCGTCTCCACTGCTCGATGGACAGATTTTCTGCAGAGACGCAATTAACCATACCAGCAAAGCAACAGAGTATAGTGAGATCTCCTAGTTGGTCCCGGACCTTCTGTACAGTCTCGCGCATTCCGTCTGCATGTGTGACGTCGCATGGTTCCGCCAGTATCTTCGAGCTGGGGAAGTCCTTACGAAGAGTCTCGACAGCTGATTTTCCCTTTTTGATGGCAGTGGGTAGATCAAGTAGGGCGATTCCAGAGAGACCGTGTTCCAAGAGGGCTCGGGCTGAAGCGAGGGCTAGCATGCCTGTGCCACCAGTAACTATATATATAGATATTAGTATAAAGTCAAAGTGGTTGTTCAAGCCACATACACACAGCATTCCCATTGATACCAAACCTCATCGCTGCCCTTTGCTGAGCCGTGGCGCTCTCTGGGAATAGAGCCGGCGGGGGCGTCAACGTCGAAGCCGGATCGAGCTCTCCCAGTTGAATCCATGGCATTTTTGGGAGGGGGATTTCGGAGGACATCTCAAAGCTTGTTGTAGGATTATGACGCTTCAACTGTACAGTAAGAACAAGAATTCAGACACGAAAAAATGAACCCGGTCCTCCGTCAGTCAATTGAAGACCACCCCGCGTTGGCTATATATAGTGTCTTGCTTTCTCCGCATCGATTACCCCAGACTGTGACACGATATTGCTTCGGGCGGCAGTGCCCCGGACTTCTATAACTAGAATAAGGGTAAAAATGGTAATATTAAGCTATCTTAGCTAATAAATAGTAAACAGACATACATCAATTACCAGATCACTTCCCATCAACTTTCCTTCTTTTCGCCCCCTTCACATTAGGCGTAAACTCCTCTCCATAGATCTTGAAGAACTCATGCGGCTTCTGTGGCTCTTCGCCCATGGTGACGTCGCGGAACGCCGTGGTAGCCACGTAGTTCGTCTTGCCCTCGCGGACAAGAGAATAGTATTCGACCAGGAACTGGATCTCCGTATCGTCGGTGTCGGTGTGCTTGCGGAGAACTTCTTTTGCTTCTCGGCTGTGTTCGTTAGTTTCAGTTGTCTATATAAAGAAGTATGGGAAAGGGCGTACTCGGAGATATCCTCGAATTTCATATCGGCTTTCAGGGTCTCGCTGGCCGCCTTGGCGAGTTCTGGGCCGTTTAGGAGGGTGGGACCTGTCTCGTTAGCCTTATATATTCGTATATGCTTGGGTAGGCATACCAGTTATGGTCATCAATTGGCCGCGATGCTTATCATCCAAGCCATGAGAGCCCTTTCCTGCTAAGACATGGGCAACCAGAAGTGCAACATCCTGCATTGTCAGCTATGTTCAGGTAGAAAGAAGGTAGACTCACGCCTAACGCAACCGGAGCAAATTTATGCTGCTGTCCAATAGGCAGAGGAAGAGCACCTTCTTCTTTCGCTTGATGAGCGTAAGAAAGCAAATTCTCAGCATAGAAACCGGCCCTAACTATTAGCACGAACCCAACCACCAGGTTGAGCAGACCCACCGAATAATAACCGGACACTCCCCCGTCCTCGAAGACGCATCTCCCTTCACCCCCATAAACAAGGCCTCAAGATCAACAAACTCTCTCAACCGGGGCTGCCTATTCCTCTCCGCAAGATCACATCCCGCCGCACTTATAAAAACAATATTCGGAACATCCGCCATCTTCGCCGCCTCAATCAACTCCGCCGTAACATCAATCTTGTGCTTTGACGCTGGAGGAATCACACACACCGTGTCCGCATTTGTGCCCTTGATACTGGAGGCGACGTTCTTGACACGTCCTGGCTGGTGCGGGACGATGGTGGCACCGAGCTGGGTTAGGTCTTTGCAGCGTTCGGCAGAGGGGTTGAGGGTCAGACCTGAGACGGAATTGATGGACTTGGAGAAGTTTTCGTCGCTGAGGAGGAGTTCGGCAATTACGAAGCCGGTGTTGCCCTCGACAGAGGTGATGCAGACATTGCGGGACATGGCGACTGGACAGCCTGGATATGGTCTTTCGCTATAGTCGGATAAAAATGGGTGGTGATCAAAGGATTCGCCCCTGGGAAAGATGTATTTATATTAGGGCAATATGCGTCATGATATGCTAATGATAACATATGATGGAAATGGATACTGGGACGTTCGAGACATGGTTCTGGCTCTGTCCTAGTAGGTATCAGATGGGAATATCATTGATGATAATGACGAATAGATCAAGCCAGTAAGGCTCTGCATAGAACAGAGATCGTAGCTGCTGCACTCGGCGTATAATCGAGTTACCCTGTCTCGCAAGGTCAATGGTTATTTACTGAACCGCTGATGTTTCCGTAGACCTCAAAATCAACATTCGCTCATTATGACTTACCTTACCGTAATGAAGACGAAATGCATAGCTAATACGGAAATATATTTCCTAATCTTACTTTACAGTCCTTCAAAGCGTCAGGCGCAACTGTTTGTTTATCCAGAAGCTGGGCTTCCACATTCACATTGTGTCTGACGCTTAAAGCGGCTCACCAACCCTAAGGCCTCCGTCATCGGATATGCGCGCCTATCGCTTCGTACGTATCACTGACATATCAAGACATACTAACGAAGAAAGAATATTAGCTACTAGTTCACTTCATATGCTTCTGTTCCTGCCTAGAAAGGTAAAGGAACCCTAGTCAAGTTGTACACATGTAACCTTTCAGCGCACAATCATATACTACGAATAGATCTATTTGCTATCCATTAGTCAACTCAAGCCCAATCTTTGAACTTCATAATGCATCTGTGCAGACCCATCTCACCGACATCTGTGTACCTGCAGTATGACTACAGATTGCAGAATCGAAAGGCATGTTCATTGGCATGACGTACCCTGACATCTATTCACCTTGTTTACGCTGTTTTCGCTGTTTATTTTAAGCATATTATTTTCTTTATCTGTTGCACCATAAATCGTGGTAGTGACGTTACCTGGCCAGGGGCAGTGGTTCAGCTTGGAATTGCAGAGGTTGATTGGTCGTGGCATGAATTAAAAGGCAAACAATAGTATAGTAGCTTGCCATGCTCGTGCTTTGAAGAGCCCTCGAAAACCACTTGAACTCCAAGATCAACTCATAGAGCCAGCTCCCTTGATCAAAAGTTATTTTTACCTGGAAACAAGATACAAGGTAAGAGACCTTATCTCCCAAGATCCGATTCAATTGATTTTACTAATCTTCTACAAGCCATTATGCCCGACCTCGCAACCCTATACCAAAAAGCTAAAACAGGCGATATAAAAAGCCTCTACAACTACTGCAGATACCGTCTCAACCATTTAAGCGTCACAATCGAACCCATTCATCCGTTTCGACAAGACCTTCATCATGAGAGACAAATCCATACGCACACTTCTGTGCGGAGAAATATCAGACTCAGCGGACATCGAGACTATGAAGGAGAAGCTGTCGCGGGTGCTTTCTAAAGAGATTGAGACCAGGGAACAGACTTGTACTGCATTTTGTACTGCATTCGCTTTTGCAGCGACGATGGTAGGGGGTTTGAGGGTTGCGTTTGTTGAGATGGTGAGGCATCCTGATGGGGGCGTTTGGACGGGGATGAAGAGGCCATTGGAGCTTAAAAGGCAGGATGTTGGTGTTCAGGACGCTACGAAGCAGGTTCTGGAGAGGTGTTCCTTTTGCGAGGAGTAAAAGCATTTCTGTGAAAAAGACTAGACCCGTGATAATATGCTGTTGCTATTCGTCTATATAGCTACCTGGTAGCAGTACATGGTCCAATTTGAAATGGTGGGATTAAATTGGTTGCGACATGAGTTATGAGAATCACTAAATCATTTGAATAGGCAGCTTGGCGGATCTCACTGGTCAGAGTGACAAGCAATAATTCAGATGCTCATCATACTGAGTCTAAACTGACTGGAGCCGTTCAAAACCAAGACTGATTCCTAAAGCTAACATCCAGCAGCAAGGAGGTTCTTGAAAACAAAGGCGAGCTAGCAAGCCCTGCCTTTCAGAGATCTCATCGTAACTAACCAGCATCTACAGAATACCATGAACGACGGCCATTTTTCAAAGCCCCCGAGGACTTATACGAAGAATTAATAGGCGGCGATCTAGAAAGCTTCCAGTTTTACTGCACCAAAGTCGACCCCTCTGTGAAAGGATCCTTGAATGCTTTCCAGCCGTTTTGGGAATCTCCACAGATAACGAGGAGGTTATCATCTTTTATGCTGGCCGCACCGTTTCGATAGGACAGGTTTCTGCGCCCGAAGACATTGGGACTTTGTAAGATCGGTTGGTCTCAGAAATCCAGAGGATGATTGCAGGCCGACAGCAAAGATCTCTTAGTATTTGGAATACCTTTGCACCGCAGTCTCGGCTGTTGGTGGTATAAAGTGTGAACTTGCCCAGGCAAAGCCGGATGGCGAGGTGAAACCTCTGAACGGGCCGTTGAGCTTCAAGAGAGACCAGGATGCTATTGAGAATAATAGTGAGGAATTGTCTGAAAGTAGCCGCTGAGAACGCATGTAGGCTGAGTCAACGGGCAGAGACTTTACGCCGGTCATCTCCTCTGTGTTCTGAGTATCTCCATGAATGGCTTTCTGTTGGGGGAACCCGATCACTGTCTTCCTGGAAAATTATCAATTGTTCCCATGTTGCTGATATTGCGTTTAACCTTCTTCTTCCTTGCGTTTTGTTCGAATCCTTCATACTCGTGGGGTATCGTAGTTATTTGTTTATTAATGGCGTGTGATATCAAAGTTGTAAATCGAGATCGGAGATCGTTAATTGTCCTATCAAACCCTGTCGGATAGAAGCCGTCAACTCAAACGGCATCTTCAGACATACAAAAGACACTACTCGAATATCTTCCTTTGTACCATTCCAGGCCTGCCGCAGTATCGCTTGCGATAAAGTTGTAGAAAACCAGAAAACCCAGGGTCATCTCCCAATGAATCCATCGGCTCTGCCACCCCCTGCATAAATTATTCGCGTCATCGGGTAGGTAATCGCTGCTTTTGAGTGACATCGACTGGACGAACCGGGAGACAAAGGTGCGCATCATCTTGTTGAGGTAAAGGTTATCATCTGCACGGCATAGCCCGAGGTCACTTTTCCCGGTCACCATCATTGCTCTAGTCCTCTTATCTTCAGCAAAGGGTTGGATCGGGAATGCGCTGGAGCGACGGAGGAGTATACATATCGGTCTTGGCTATACAGGCACATTTTAGATTGATCGCTATTTATTAATTATTGACCGGCCACGACAGGAAGAACTCGCTGACACTAACATCGGAACCTCAGCCACGATCAGAGTGTGTATGCTGACATTCTTCAAAAGTGTTTCGACAAGCTGGCTTGCGGGAATGGGTATATCGTCCTACCCATTGGCATGTGTACAAACTCCGTCGACGAACCTATACCACGAAATACAGCTCTTGTCAGAGCTACCAAATATTCTAGTGACGAGTAATTCCTTATTAGCACCTGGTACTTCCAACCGGGTAGAGGAAGAGGGGATGCGACCCACAAGTTGCCTTGCTGGCTCAAAACGACAACGTTTGCTTCCACTGGTCCGAACATAAGGTCTCTCCATGACTACCATGAAGGAAGGAATAGCGCATTGATCCTTGGCCACCAGTCCTGTAGAGCATATTGGACCGAAGGCAGCAACGGTCATCGGTTCGCGGGGCTCTGACGGAAAAGTCGATCTCACTGATGAACGAGAACCAGAGGGGAAGGTCGTATGGTGGGGTCAGCTCACTGTATCATTCCAAGAATTATTAACTGTTCTTCGTGAGTCAGTAATCGTCAATAGACGGCTGGCGTAGAGAGGAGAAGCTTTGCTGCCCAACATACGACAACGACCGTGCTCCAGCGTTTCGATTTCGACCTCTTAAACGAGTTGTGCATGTATAACGCCATCTCAACTGCCATAATGCGCATTAAACATACCGGAGCAAACCCGAGCCTTCCGAGCCCCGAGTCCCGAATGCATTTTGGGATATCAGTGTACCACTAGAAGAGTAGCTGATGATTCTATTAGTATAGAATCTGGACATAGTATAGAGCGTCTGAAGCAAGAACTGTTTTTGCATTGTCAAGCTTTATCTTTGAACTTGCAACTAGATGGATGCAGCATTGACACGCTGAAGTCTGGCACCAAGTGTACTATGGTAGCTGTCATGCCCTGGACTGAAGAGGATGTACACTGATATATAGCATGGTTAGAGTCAGTGTCTTCCTTGCCTGCATCTCACGAGTGTAGTTCATACATAGCAAGGACCACAGCTGAACAAGCTAACCGCAAAAGGCAACCAACCTTATTAGTCAACTCCTAATTACGATGTACATTTCCCCCCAAGCAAACCAAGGAACGCCATGCAAACACTAACCCCGCTGTTGGATGCCCAGAGAAGCTGAGTGGATATGTAATAACCTATATTAATGGCATACGTACAATACTTGTATGCAGCCAGCATTAATAGGGGCATATCTCGCGTTTTGCGGAGTACGTCATCAGTGGGGCCAATGTGAGATTGTCCCCAGGTATGCGATTCACGTGTTTGTCAGGGTCAGGAGTAACTACATGTCTGGGTTTGTATTTAGACGCATTCTTCTCCTAGACATTAGACAAACAAACAGATCACCATTTACCTTGAGCATATACAACTACGGTATACAATGAATCCTTTCTTCAGTTCGACGCCCGCGCCGGGATATACACAGCTACCCAACCAACCATCACCAGATACCGATACCTCAGCAACCTGGGAAGACATCGATCCCCCAATGTCACCCTCCACGCAGTCCACAAGCACAATATCCCCAAAGCTACCCTCCACCGCACAAGCGACAAAAGCAATAACAGAAACCACCCAACAAAAAACCGAAGCACAACCTCCCCGCTACAACGACATCAGCGGCGCCGTGATAATCGACTGGGACGGGTCCCCGCGCTTCCTCTCACCACAAGAAGAGCAAGAACGAGAGATTGCGCTGGAGAACGCCGTGCGCGAGAAGATGTTGGGGTTACCGCGGAAGACGGAGTTTGCGTGGGCGAGGCCGGAGGTTTCGATTGAGGCTGGGTTGCCGGCATATTCACCTGCGGAGAAGGGGATGGGAAAAGGAGATGGGTGTGTTTGATTTGGTGGACTGGAATTGAAGGGTATTTGGTGGTGTTCGTGGGTTTATTGGGATTGCTGGATATACATGGGTTCTGGGAGTATGGAGTTCGGATGGGATAAAAGGCTTTGGTTGCGGGGATATTCATTTTGGTCCGCGGCTTGGGTATTGTTGTTGTATTTCCGGTTCTATCATTGATGAAGACCGCACTGATAAATGTGCAATAGCACAATAGTACATTGTAGACAATCTCGTTCTGATATACAACCTTCCCAACAAAAGACTATACAATGCTGAACCCAACCGACCATGCATACAGGATGAATTCCCGATATTCGCCATATAGAAATCATCAAGAAGGAAATAAAAAAAAAAGACCTATACTGAGAGAAGATTAAAGACCTCGAACATATCAATCGTAACACAACATCGAATCGCGGAAGTAACAGAAGACGCGGACCATAATAACATTATACAGAACGCTGTTAACTGATCTATTTGGCACGTCCCATGATATCGGTCACGTCTCTCTCGTTGACCACGACGCCGCCTTCTGAGCATCGTGCCTTGGTGCGCAGTTCCGAGCAGAGATTGTCGACATCGATTTCGCCGTTTCGGAATTTCTCCATCGATTGCAGACGGTCCCTGTTGAAAGTTAGCATTGAAACCAGGGGGGAAGAGATAAGAAACATACCAGATCTTGTTACACGACAACATCTGCGACTGATCCTCACCAGGAACCACTTCGTCATCATCCAGCTTGTCAAGTCCTGCAACGGGATTCTTCTTGTGCGCCGATGGATCCATGATCTCGTTGTAGTTGTGAGACGGGCTGCCCAGATCCGGCAGCGGGAAGGCATCATCGAAGAAGGTACCAAAATCCTGCGACAGGATGGCATCTTGTGGCTCGCGCCAGTCGCCAAAAAGCACAGGGTCGAATTGCCCCCCATTCTGTTGGGCCATGAGATCGAGACCAGCATCTTCCGACTGACCAGGTTGCTCGTGAGGCGTATTTGTAGCACTGACGGATTGATTTCTCACAGCGGGAATAGGATTGTTGATATTCCCACACGCAAGACCGAGTTGTGCACAGAAATCGCTCTCGCCGCCGATGCCACACGCATGCACATGGTTAGAGTCTGGCTTTTCCGCGGCGGGGGAGGGTTCCGGTGAGGTTCCCTTGGAAGAGGGACCCTGGCTGTGATGCGAATCCGACGAGGAGCATGGAGAATCCGAATTGGAAGTATCATGCGGAGTCAATTTCTTGACGTGTGGAGTCGAGCCAGGCTTGGCTGCGGCTTGATCATGGACACTACCCTTGGGGGTTCCACTGTCTGATCTCGAGGCGTGTTGGGAAGCCGGTGACTGATGGCCACCGGTGACTCTCGACATATTCAAAGCATCACGATTCAGGACACCAGGTACCGAAGAAACACTGCGTCCTGACATAGATTGGGCGTCGTTCGGTCTGGATTGGCCGTTGTTAAAGATGTGCGAACCGGGCAAATCTCCAAACTTGGGAAAGTCGAAGAGGAACTCGTTGTTGTTCAATCCCTGCATATTCTTTGAATAGGCCCCCGGAATGGCACTCATTGCTGAAATTCCATTGCCTCTGGTAAGCCATGAGAGACGCTTGCGATACTCTTTGAGTTCAACTTGCAGGCGTTCCACCTGCGCACGCAAGAGACCATTCTCCTGAGTCGTATTATCAGATGACTTTTGCAGTTCATCCACCTTGTTCTCCAAATCCTTGAGATGCTTTTCCTTGCGTTCACGGAATGCCCGCTGTGCGGCCCGATTTTGAGCTTTGCGCTTCTACGGGACACCAGGTTAGTACAACATGATCAGTCAGAGCATGGAAAAGCGAAATGGAACTTACCGAAGTCGGTTCCGAAGTCAATGGCTTCCGGCCAGGCTTTTTGGCCTGTCCATCACTCTCCCTTCTCTTCTTACCTCCTGATTCTTCGTTCTCATTCTCTGACTTTCCATCCATGTCCTTTCTCTTGTCACCAGGCTCATAGTCATCTGAAGCGGGAACGCTCCCGGGGATATCTCCAATCAAACTCTCGGAACCTTGAAAGTCGAAATCTGCGTCGGGATTGAAATCGAGGAAAGGACTTTCGTCATCTCCATATCCCAGCCCACCGGACTGATCTCCAAGCGGGTCATTGTCCGCAGATGGAGAGACGTTGACGCTGCCCGCAGATGTATGCTTCGGCGTGCTATTTAACCCTGTCTTCGTCTGTGGGCTCCTATTTTGCTGTTTCTGCGACGGATTGTTTGAGGAGAGGGCGGCAAGGAGAAGATCTTGTTGGTCAGGGGAGAGGTAGAGACCTTGTTGGTAGAGGGAATTGTAGTCGGTCATGGTGATTATTGGCGTATGGGGTATCTTCGTTGATTTGGATCGTTAAATTAGAAGAGTGGCCGGGCCTCCCGCCCGTTTGTCGTATATCGATGGAAGGAGTCGCAGCTGGCGCGACGACGGAAATGGTAACTGTTGGGGTCGAGGCGTTGTGTCGTAAATGTCTCGAACGAGCCACAAGCTTAGAATCGCCTCTGAACACGCATTGATAGAAAAATTCGAGATCTTTGATGACAACCAGATGCAAACCGATGGTAAGGTAGCGTGCAAGCCTTCAGCGTTTCGGATAGGAATTCAACAAATGGCCCGAGAATTCACGAAGGAATAAACCGGGGAAGAGGACACGAAGGATCAGTCCGGCGATGATGTCACGAATAATAGCAGTGATATGAACAGAGAATTTCAGTATAAGAGACAGCGAAATGCCACTAAGAAATTCTTGTCAGGAGCGCGAATGAGTACAATGAGGGGCACCTAAGGCGGCCAGATGCGGTGAGAAAACAGGCCTCCAATGATCGGAGGCGTTCCAGAACGAATTGGGACCTTTGTCAAGCGAGAGGAACAGATAATCCGGATAACGGGAGACAGTCAGAAATGAAGCAGAATGGATGACTGGAAGGAGTTGTCGCAGGGTGGATAACCTGAAAGAAACAGTACAGTAGAGCGGAGGGGGGGGGTGAGGCGGTGGCCAAGGGCGGCATCGACTTTGGCGGGTTGTAATTGGTCGATGTCGCGGATGGTAGCCAATCATCGGGCTGATCGGAGGGTGCCGCCCTAAACGGGGCAAAAGCGGCACAGCTTATAAATCGGCTTGCGGATCATTCTGCGCAGTTCCATATAAATTCTACAAACATCTACATATAAATGTTAGGAGCTTGATATCTACGGAGTACAGTTTGATGCATTCTGCATACATACTTTACTATGTTGGCTATGCTGCTACACCTGAGCGGTATAGTGGTGGTTCATGATCTTGGCTGGGATCATCCGTCCTTAAATCCGCTAACTCCAGATGATGTATGTCTCCGACTTTCGGGGCGGTAAATCTCCGGGTACCCCCGGTAGTCTTCAGTACTGTACTCTGTACCCTGGATGAGATTCTGCTGAAAAGTTGGTTCGTTTTCAATTTCTGGAACACACCAAGAGTATTGTGCAGAGTACTGTACTCTGTCCTGGTCTCGGTCGAGTCGGAGGCCGTTCGCGGAACTGGGGCGGTTCGGCAATTCATCGTTGTTGCAGATCCCCGATCTCCATGGACTGCAGCCAGAGTACATATTGTGCATAGTACGGAGTAGAGCTCTACGGAGTAAGCATAGGAGGGCAGTAAGGATAGGACTGCATTACTATGAAGTACGGGGCTACGCAGGATAGCAGCGAGGTGTTGAACGATCTATCTTTGCAACATAGTACATCTATATCCGCGCGGCTTATCCTCTAGTAATACCATTGCTTCCCTATTTCTACTCCAATGAGATGAAGACGGGCAAAGAAGGAGATTTGGAGCAGACGGGATAACTGTCTCTCTTTCCGTTCCGCTTTCCCCGGCTTTTTCAATCTTCTATTCAAATATTTTGCCCAGTCAGATCACGTGACACGGCCTCATCCCAAATCGGTATCGGGGCCGCACGTCACCTCAATTCTATCGGCAGACCCATCAACATTAACGCGTCCTCCACAATCCGTCGCTGCGTGTTCATATAGGCCTCTTGTCATCCTGCGCAGTACTTACGGCGTATCTTGTTGCTATATATCACCAAATCTCAAAAAACTGATCGCTATGGCCGACGTGGCGTCTCTTGAAGCAGAAGTCAAAGAATTCAAGCTGCAGGTATGTCGCGAACGACCCCTACTATATACGATAGCATTGCTAATCGCTAATTTCGCAGCTTGAAACGGTTCAATCGAGCTTGCAGGTAGACCCAGACAACTCGGAACTTCAGAGTCTCAAAGCTGAGCTAGAAGAACTCATAAACCTCACCGAAACCTCCATCGCCGAACTCAAACCATCCGCAGCTCCAGCGCCAGCAGCAAAGCCTCCGTCGTCACCTGCGCCAAAAGAAAAATGGTCGAAGGAAGATCACCCGGCATACCAGGCCGGCTACCGTAAACCTACAGTTGAACAGGCAGAAGAACCGCCGGCTCCGGCATCTTTCTCGGTCAACGAGAATGTTCTGGCTCGCTGGGTGTCGGGCGACAATTCTTTCTATCCTGCGCGCATTACCTCTATTACAGGCTCTACTAGCAACCCTGTCTACATCGTCTCCTTTAAGTCCTACGCCACAGTTGAATCCCTAAGCGCCAAAGACCTTAAACCCATTTCCAACAACGACTCGCGAAAACGCAAGGCTGATGCAAGCTCAGGAAACTTCTCCTCACAGTCGCCAATGATCCAACCAGCAAATTCGAGCGTGATCTCTGCTGCAGCAGATATCAACCCCACGCTGGCCAACCAGGCTCGCCAAGAACCGAGTAAAGTCGGCGATGGCCCTGCCCGTCCCGCCAAGGTGCCCCGAAAGGTCAAGGCGACTCGTGAGTTAGAGGAGGGGAAAAACAAATGGAAAGACTTTGCTAGCAAGAGCAAGATTGGAAAGAAGGACAGTATGTTCCGGACCGGCGAAAGTGTGAACGCGCGAGGTATGTTGCATATGCCCCGTATATCTATTGGTTTGAGACAAGATTCTGACGTTTCTGCAGTGGGTTTCACCGGGTCCGGCCAATCAATGCGCAAGGATCCCGGAAGATCGCGGCATGTTTACAGACAGCTTGAGGACGAGGGCTATTGATGAGGGGCTGGCCCTTTGGATATCAAGGCTTAAGTTGCATTCGTTATGTTTTTATGATCCGGACCGGTTTTCTTTTTTCTTGTTACATGACTCGTCAATGTCCTGGGCTCCTTGCTAACTGGGATGTTGGAGGCACAGGCATAGAGGCTTCCTCCCTTTTCGGGTCCAATACAGGAGGTTTCGTACATAGAACACGGTGTAATATGGTAACATCTTATTCTAATGCGACTGATTTCTGAACGTTCCGTGGTTGTTCTAACTTGATTTGTTGTCTAGTCGTCTGATTTTGGTCCTTTGGAATCTTGGTGGATGTAGGGATTCTCGTGCTGGTGCCGGCTGCGCATGAAAGCGCCTAGTGAACGTGCTGCCAGAGGTTTATCAGGTGGAAAGCAATTGTAGATAGAAAATCAGCCATCCGCGTCCAGAATAGCTTTTATGTTCCTGTAGGATAACCATTGCATCTGCGATGATAAGGCAGCACACAAATGCAGATCAATCGGCGTTTTCATCTCGGATTTATATTTCGACCAGGGATAAACATCCACTGAACACCCCGATAACACCCTGTAATATTAGCACATACTACTACTGCCACCGGCGTTTCTACCACGGACTACTACTGAGATGACATTTGACTGCGGCTGGCACCCAACAGAGACTAATTTCCAGATAGGGCTATTGTCTGGTCGCGCGTATAGGTACAGGCGGGACAAAGCCGGGTCCCATCATCCTCAACCAACCAGACAATTAGCCCTCTTAGAATACACCCGTCCAATCAGTTGGAACTAAGAAGCATTTCAATTTTCACGCTAAGCGGGAAATTGAGGCCAGGGATTTGAGGGTTTTGCGGGTTACATTCTTTACCGGAAATGTTTTTGTCGATTGAGCATTTTTTTGTTCATGTTCATTGTAGTGGTACTGTACCAAACTACCGGTAAACCGAACTAACACAATTATAAACGCCCCCTAGCACAAACAAGTAAAAGATTACTGGACAGTGTACCCTCCCAATCTCGATTTACTGTTAGATTTAACATTTTGGCTCTCCATAGCGTGGATTCAGAAGGTTCTTTCTTGAATAAACAAGCAGCTCAGCTATTAACGGAGCGGCACTAACCGGGACAAACAAAATAAGAATGACAACACCGTCTTAAAATTGTGATGCAGGGTGGAATAGCAACCTCGTAACACTTCGTCTCAAGTTCATTCCTCAAGACAGTGTAGCCCGAGACTAGCGAAATCCGAGATTAGCGAGTAACATAGACCTGCGAGTCGTAGCGAATGTGGTGAACAAGACTCATCTTCCTAGAATTCCGCAAATACAAACTATGGCTACGACCTAATAATACATAATAGCATTTGAGGATGAAAATAGGCAACATTTCATAACTACTAGTCGAAGTATAGGGCTGGTCAATCCGCTACATGGGACAGACAGTTCTAGTCCTCATTCGCAGCATATTAAGCCACACGAATCAACGCAAAGACATCTCAGATTCCAGCTCAATCACCCTCAATCACCTAATAACCTCTTAAGATCTTCAAGCCCTTCCTTAGACCTAGTATGTGCTCGCTTCATGTTATATCACCAAGGGTCATTGGCCTTTTTGAACTCCAGAGCTTTCAAGAGTTCCTTCGTCACCCCATTCATGTATTCCCAACTCTCTACGTCGCCTGCCTGTTCCTTTTCAGATAGAGTCCTGAGTCTGTTCAGGATGTCTTGAAGAGCCTAATATCCATTAGTAAGTCTTGGACAATAGCGTCTTTTTGACTTATTTGAGGCTCCGTGGCGTCCGCAGATGTGATAGGCATAGTGAAGAATGCGCTTTTTTTTGGTTTGAAAGAGTAGTTGAAATTGCAAAAGAGGATCCAAAACTGTTTCAAGTTGGAAAATGGTTCTTTTATGGGTTCTGGAGAACACTTTCTTATAGCTTTCCCGTGACCGGGATTTGTTCCTGATACCATTTTATGCATGCTATGGCCAGTCACTATATTTCCGACTAAACTGAAGAAAACATGCCATCAATGGGTGGCGCTGCAAGGGAAGCTGCATTTTGTATCACGGTTTTTAATCGTAGCAAACAAATTGGACCAATGGAATCAAACTCTAGTGCTTTGTTAGGGCTATGATGCTCAAAATGGCTCAGGGGTTTAGTCTAACTATCACAAGATATTGAGTCTTTCATGCTACTGATCTTTTCTAAGCTGTGTATGTCTCCTACTACTGACTTACTCAAGAACAGATTTAGTAGACTACGTGGCATAGCTCAAGGTGAAATAAGTTTCTCCTCCAATTCAACACCTCATCCAATGCTAAGGCATACGCCGAACAGGGCAAAATCTTCGAGCTCCAAGCTGCCACCCCATCCCTACCTCAGTAGATCTTCTCCCAGGCATCTGTAATATGCTTAACAGCCTTCCCAATAGCAGCCTGATCCGTCTTAAAACTCAGCGGCCCCACCCCCAGTGTCTTAACCTCACCAAAATACACCGAAAACAACTCACACTTCAAACCCCCAATCGTCGATGCCGCAAACCAAACAAAGTCCGATTATAACCTCGCTTCGCATCGACCACCTCGACCACGTTTGCTTTCACAGTCTGGAGATCCTCCGTAACGGACACCCATCCGCCGCCAACATAACGATCTCTTCCATTTAAGATGGTGAAATGTTTGTAGTTATCTGGTTGCGAGATTGTGTATGTCGGTTCCAAATTGCCCGTCTTGTCGTGCTTCTTTATCAGTTCGTTGA
This sequence comes from Aspergillus sp. S3505, assembly GCA_023627475.1. Lineage (NCBI taxonomy): Eukaryota > Fungi > Ascomycota > Eurotiomycetes > Eurotiales > Aspergillaceae > Aspergillus > Aspergillus sp. S3505. Next base: position 24,994 of record JAMAHJ010000071.1, on the reverse strand, counting down.
GGTGTAGCTGGTAGTACCACTTTAGGTCGGCGAGATTACCGGCTGAGGCGCTTTGGTGGAGGGCATCCATGTCTGTCATTGTGACTGAGTTGCTTGAGGATGGAGCTAAATGATCAGTATGTTTGATCTCTTGGAAGCTAGGATTCTGTTGCAGCGTACTTTGTTAATAATGCGGTGATCCTGTTTAAGAAGAGATTAAGTGATACTTGGGGTCAAATAGTTATTTCAAATCATTCTTATGGACTTCTTATAGAATGACCACCTGACTACTCAGTATTGTTTTTCGGACTAGTGGAACCTATCCCAGCCATGTCTAAGCAAGAAATTTGTACGAAGTTTGACATGACCAATTAGTCCCGAAACGAGACCGAGCATAGATACGATCATCACGGAACAGTGCGACATTCTACAATTGAAGAAGATGGCTACGGAAATGGTGACTTGGGGTCTATTGTTTGTGTTAGAGCTATCATAATCAAGGAGTACAGACAGGAGGACAGTGTCACGAGGTTTGGTTTCGTAGATAAACAAACTGATACTCTCCATATACCAAGCATAAGGAGAAGAAAGATGGTGCATGAAGAGCGGATCTCTACGATTTAATCATATAATCGAAGCAAAGTATCATTCGCGACAGCAGTGGGAATAGCAGGATACAATTAGTGCCAAGCGAGGAAATAAGGGATTTTAGCAAGCTATGGGTGAGTGACATCTGGACAATAACTAGGAGCGCTAATTACCCATTATACAAACGTTGGCGGGCCATAGAAATGGCCCCTATAGTTACACCCATATTAAGTATAACGAAGCACAGGAATCAATGATCAGAATCTTCATCATTCCACTGTTCTCGCAAGGTCTGGATTAAGCTAGACATGTTCCATCCTGTGGTCATTTCCATGTCCTGCAGAAGATTTTCTGCAGCTTCTTGGTCGAGTTTGTTACGAAGGACCCAGCCCCCTGAGTCGTCAGTAAAACTGACAGACGAAGGCTCATTAACCAAGGGAGAAGATGGTAATTGACTTACAAGATACTAAGCTATGTCGAGCAGTAAAGAGGGCATTCTCTGCTTTGGTGTTCGACCTTGCCAGGCCAAGGACGACGAGAAGGTGATTTCGAATGGTTCTCTACATGGTCGTATATCTTTAGTAATCAAAGTGCTAAGAATCATGGAATGGACGACAAACCTCAATGTTCCGCAAATGCTTCAAATTCTCGTATCCCACTACAGGGCTCGGACTAGCTGAGACAGCAAGCACAATCTTGGCGACATGATAGTACTGCAGACCAACCACTGAAATCGCTGTCAACAAGGCGTAAGCGCAACACAACCAGTCCAATGGTACATACCGTGAACCGGCAACAACATCCAAATAACCGGAAACCGCTGTTCCCACCGCTGTGTACGCGGAATATATCGGATGGGATTAAACGTGTGCGGTTTCGTATTAAACCATCCCTCCACTTCCTGCTCGACGTCATGCAGAAGCGTCAAATATGCCGTGGAAGCTTCGTAGGTGAATGCGCACTTGAGGACCTTACACAATAGAAAGACCATGCGACTGGCCCAGGCAAAATCGTCATCTCTTTGGAATATGTCTGAGTGGATAAAATTTTGCAAGTTTGTTCGAAGTGGCTTCTGCGCGGTTAGCGAGACGTAAATGTCTTCGCGGAGACAGAGCCATGCAGCTGCTTCTCCTAAGCCGCCGGACGAGCCAAACGATGAGACGGAGTTGAGGATGTGTGTTGTTCCGGTGAGATGGAACTGATTGTCTTCCCCTGTGATATTGTCAAAAAAATAATTCCAGAGCGAGGGGGCTAAGACCATACAGTCCATTTCTTCATGTTCGCGGAGGATTGCCACTGCAGCCAAAATCACGTCTGTGATATTCTCCTGAGCACCAGAAAGTGCCGGAATCAACATTTGAAGACAGTGATTGTGGTATTGCAATGCCTCCGCCGTATCCCCCGCTCTTTGTCTGTCGATATGCCGCGACGAGAATGCAAAGATGGCAGATCGCAAGACTGGCTCCTCGACAGCTCTCACGGGTACGTGGACCTCGAAATGTCGTTGCGGGTCAGTGATATCCGCCTTTCCGTGTTAGTTGTATCCATATCAACTGCCGCTCTGAGGCGAATCTACGTACCCATAGAGCCATGTGCTCGATATAGTTTCGCATTAGGATCGCCTCTCTTTCAGTGAACGCAGGGACCGGATGTTGCAAGCCGGAATGTTCTCCCAACGGGCGCCTTGCACCGAATGAAGGATCGTGAAGGGCATGGAGTATGTCGGAAGGGAGTTTCGTTTGTCGAGACTCAGGAACACTAGACGGAAATTGCTCTGGAGATCTAATGCTTCCATATCTCTCTCTTGTCAGATTTGCATTGACCTCGTGCGAATAATTTGTAATCTCTTCTTGTTCCCATGATGCCCCAGAATCCTCGGCCGTATACAGCCGCTGTATCTCGAGAGTCTCGTCATGGAAGTGGACTGCATGCTACTCAGCCTGGCTACAAGCAAGCGATAAGGAATAGAACTTACTAGATCCCGTTAAACGCGGCCAAGTCCTACTCTCCGGGAATGCGACATCATGATCTTCCGCCAAATCCAATCCATTGCGGAATCGGACGTTAACTCCTCTCACACATTTAGTTCCGGCATCTTTACAAGGAGCGCAAGCCGGGAGATTGGTGTCGCCTGCGAGGCCTTGTGAGATCAGATTCGACACGTAATATGGCATCCGTACGTATACGTACACTTGAAATGACGGACTATCGGGGAAAATAGACCTCATTATTATTTTTGTGGAAGAAGATGGTTATCGGTGTAGAGGTGTTGGCTGCTTACCTCTACATCGCTGGCTGAATTGCCGATTAACTACCGTTTCATGCGACCACAAAAAGGGGATGCGACTCTTACCAGCCAGTGATTAGCCGAGTTCTCTTTTTTACCGTCGATGGAGGCATTGGCGATGCATTGCTAGGCGTTATAGCAGTCGTGGATGAAGGCGGACGGAAAGAGTTTCCTTGCAGCGGTGGGAAGAGGACGACAGTGTACCCCGCAAAAATTCTCCGCGTGGAGAAGTCAACCGGAGAAATTCTCTCCATTCCAAACTTTCTCGAAACGATCCCGCCGGCAACTCTCTCCATGCTGCTATACACAGTAGCTTATACAGTGATCCACAACGATGCAGATAAACACGCAGCTCTCACGAGCTAGCCTACAGCGCGGATGGAAAGTCTTACCTTCGACTCAATTCAAAGAGGTACGATGTCCGGAAGGTATGAAATCCCGCGGTGTTCTGGAACTATAAAGATCTCGAGAAATCCTCTCTATAGACATCCAGGTCACTCAATAAATTCAATTTATCTTCCATTCTTCCTCTACTTGTATTTCTTCTTCAATCGATCAAGTCTACAACATCAAAATGGCAATTAAAAAGCTCAAGGTTGGAATGGCAGGCTTAGGCCGTGTCGGGAAGCTCCATGCCACCAACTTCTTGCACCGCACTCCTCGGGCTGACCTAGTCGCTGCTTTCACTCCGGATCAGTCAGAGCTTGCTTGGGGTAAGGAGAACCTGGAGCCTTATGGAGTCACCTTGTACGACAACTACCTGAAGATGCTTGAGCATCCCGGGTTGCAAGCAGTAGCCATTGGAACCGCAACATCGGTGCACGCAGAGGAGACAATGCAAGCTATCGACAAGGACTTGCATGTTCTGTGTGAGAAGCCGTTGTCTACGGATGTTGAAGTGGTATGTATCCTGCCTACCCAGTCGGACGATGGATATTGAGAATTTTACTTGTACAGTGCAGACAGGTTGTCCGGAAGGCACAATCAAATCCTCACCTGAAGGTTATGTGTGGCTTTTCTCGACGATTTGACGAATCCTACCGCGACGCCTACGAAAAAGCCAGCAAAGGCCTCATCGGCCGCCCAGCCATCGTCCGCAGTCAGACCTGCGACAAGCTAGACCCCTCCGGATTCTATGTCGAGTATGCCGCCTGGTCCGGCGGTGTATTTGTCGACATGTCCGTTCACGACATTGACCTGACCCTCTGGTTTTTCGGCGACGACTCCGTCCCGAAGAGCATCTCCGCCCACGGTCTCCGCGCAGTGCAACCCGAGCTGGCCAAATACAACGACTTTGACAACGCCGTTGGCATCATAGAGTTCCACAATGGCAAGATTGCTTACTACTACTGCACGCGGATGATGGCGCACGGTCAGGAAGACACGACTGAAGTCATCGGCACGGAGGGCAAACTCACGATCAACGGCAACCCGCAAAAGAACTTTGTCAACCTCTACCACACGGCTGGTATTACGCGCGAGGTACCTCACAACTTCATGGGACGGTTTGGACCTGCGTTCGTTCAGGAGTCGAATGAGTTCACTGCTGCTTGTTTGGATAACACACCGCTGCCGATTAACTTGAACAATGCGGTTAAGGCGGTTGAGATTGGCGCGTATTTACAGGAGGCTTTGGTGACGGGCAGACAGATTCGGTTTGATGAGAGTGGGAAGCGGATTGAAAAGTCGCAGCTTTAATTCAATCATGGTTATAGATCTGCTATAAATAGCATTGGGGTACTAGTATGATGTTGATATAGACTGTTCCGCGAATCCAAGCCTTCCGACCTTTAAATCCAACTCTCTATAATAAACGCCCGATTAAGATATTGCTGTCTCTGCAAGCTCTCTTTTACATAAATGAGATACCCTGTAAACAGGTACTGCTACTATGGAGCTCTGGGTCACTCCGCACTATCCCCGCATTCCCCGGGCCATGATAAGACACGATCAGGTACGGAGTACCAATGTTCATTATGGCATTCAATTGTCATAACTTTTGTCAGTCGAGACTCACTCAGGAACATCAAAAGATTTCAGGCCGTCTAGGCGACACGCGTCCGCAGAACGTGCCGTCTGAGCCTCTGCCTATGACGCCATGGCCGATCGACCGTCTCTGCACGGCATCGTTTCGTCGCGATTGCCGGACGTTATTTATCTTCATCCTTCTCTATATTCATATTTATACTTGATTATCTGCATAGTACAAGATGCAACTCAAACTACCAGATACCCTGGGCGTGGGATCCCTATTCACAATGGCCCTATCGCTCTTTTTCGGTGATGAACAGCGCCGTCTAGTTACCCATCAACCAGCCCAACCTCCCTCCTATCCTCTCGCCGTCCGCAATCCATATCTCTCGGTATGGATGCCCAGCGATCAAGTCCAAACGCTACCATATGCAGAGCCGCAGTTCTGGGCTGGCCAGAGTCTCACTTGGTCCGTGATAGCCCGTGTTGACGGCCAGGCATACAGCTTGATGAGCATAAAAAACCCGGGAAATACAAATATTCGTCCGGCTGTTGTGCGGAGTGCGGAATATACAGCTACTCATTCGGTGTTCACGCTTTCTGCCGGGAATGTGGTTTTCACATTGGACTTTCTTTCACCGGTGTCGCCGTCGGATTATTTGCGGCAGTCACTTCCATTTAGTATGTATCTTGGCTATCGAACTCCATCATAACGGTACTAATCGGAGATATTTAGGTTATTTGACCGTATCGATATCGGGGGCTTCCTCGAATGATATCCAGATCTACTCGAGTATCGACGGCAGGTGGACCGGAAATCCAAGCGGTACAGTACGCAGCTTCGAACAAGCAGGATCAACGGCTATATACTCTCTAGCGGTGGAAAATGCTTCCATGTATGCTGAGGATAGTGACATGGCTACTTGGGGACAAGCGATCCTGGCCTCGCGTCCGACTTCCTCATCGACACTTTCTGCGGGCTCAGGTAAACGGAGAGAGCTGCGCTCCCAGTTTGTGAAGAACGGAAAGCTGGCTGGGAATGACGGTCCATGGCTCCGTGGTGGAATTGTCGCTCTGGCTCATGACCTAGGAAATGTTACAGGCCAACAGTCGGTAAACTTTGCAGTCGGTTACGTGCGAGAACAAGCAATCAGCTATCTGGGCAAGGCTTATACAGGATACTACCGAGCTAAATTTTCGCAGACACCCCAGGCTGTATCGTACTTCTTGGACGATTACACAAATGCGTTGGCAGAATCACGAATTCTAGATTCGGCAATGACTACTCAGGCTGAGAAGGTGGCTGGTCAGAAATACGCAGATATCGTCACTTTGTCCACGCGTCAAGCGTACGGAGCGATTGATGTCACCATCCCGGATGACACGAAGGATCCCAATGACGTGCTAGCTTTCATCAAGGAGCTTTCTAGTAATGGAAACCTCAACACAGTGGATGTTATTATGCCCGCTTTCCCTATTTACTACGTTCTGGACCCCGACTATATCCGATTGTTGCTCGAGCCGATGATGCGGTACCTTGCTGCTGGCCGCTGGCGTTGGCCATACACCATCCACGACATGGGCGCGCACTATCCGAATGCGACAGGCCACGATGACCAGAAAGCGGAATCAATGCCCATCGAGGAATGTGGCAACCTAATGGTTCTCGCTCTCGCTTATGTGCAAGCCACAGGCGATACGGACTGGGCCAGTCGATACCGGGACGTGATCCGGCCATATGCGGACTACCTTGTCGATAACAGCGTCAACATTGCGGAGCAGCTGTCTTCAAATGACGCAGCCGGGCCTCTTGCGAATGAGACCAACCTTGCCATTAAAGCCGCAGTCGGTCTGAAGGCTTTCGGGCAATTGACTGGGCTCAAGGAATACTCCGTCATTGGCGACGAGCGCGCCGCACTGTTCTTCAACCAGGGTCTTGGGACAGATGACGAGAAGACTCATTTCGTACTGCAGTACCCGGAACAGCCGCACTCCTGGAAGATCCCGTATAACATCTATCCTGACGTGCTGTTCAAGCTTGGAACTTTCCCCAAAGCCGCATACGAGATGTCAAGCACATTCTTCAAGTCCGTCCGCTCCGAATACGGCGTACCTCTGGACAACCGGCAGGATTGGGCCAAATCTGACTGGAATATGTGGCTGGCGGGTACGTTTGACAAGAGTACGCGCGATGAGTTCATCAATGATTTGTGGGCATTCATGACAAACAGTCAGCACAACTGGCCTTTTTCAGATCGATATATTGCCACGTCTGCCCTGGGAAATACCCCTGGTGTCCCAGTTCTATGTCGAGCTCGTCCAACGGTTGGTGGACATTTTGCGTTGATGGCATTGCAGGGTCCGAAGTCTTTGCAGCAAGCCATGTTGAGTGCTCAAAAAAAGGAGCATAATGGCCAATTTTTCTTCGAGGTTAAAGGTGAGGAGCTGTGAATGTCTCCATCAAAGACTTTCTGCATTGCTTTGTCTTTAATCATTAGTATGAATAGAGCAAAGGTAGTCACTGTACATAGCATTTTTATACCCATGCGTGGGGCCCAGTGAATATCAATACCACCACTACTATTAAATGACAAATAAGCCAACGAAGAGAGACTGCTTTTTTATTGCTGTTCTCTGCTCTTCTCTATTATGTATTTTCATAGAAGAGCTGGTGGTGAACAGTGTTTCTGCCCCTGTGTTGCTGACTAAGCCGTGACAGCAACGTCGACGTCGCCGGCGAGACTCTTCAGATCTCATCAACCAAACCGCCTGTTGCTGCTTTTGCTGTCCATCTCTCTTTCCTTCTTTCTTCTCTCTTTTCTTTTCTTTTCCTCTTCTACATCCTCATCTCCGGCTAGACCTTCTTCTCGATCCGCTTAATTACTTCCTACTCATGGCTTCTGTATGTTGTCCTCACCACCGTCACTGTCCCCTGGAGGCACGCGTCTACGCGCAACTGAGAAAATGAAAAAAATCATAAGCTGACCATCTGTTCCCCCGTCTTTTTTGGGGGGATTTGCCTACTCTAGCCCCGTCCTCCGCACGCTTTTGGTCCTCAAGGCTATCCTCTTCCTAACGGTGCCGCCGTGCCTACTCCTAATCCTGCCCCCGGGGCCGCCCCTCTCCTTCCGAACAACGGCAGGATCATTCAGAATGGTCCCGTGAGGATATTGTGTATTGCGGATGTCAGAGGTAGGTGTCAGCTAGCGGGTTGATGGTCTTTTTCTCGTTTTTTATTGTTTGTTTTTGCGTTGGGGGGTATGACACAATCGGGCTGTTGCTGATTTGGTTTTTTCCTTTTTCGATCAGGAAATCTGAGGTCTTTGAATGAACTGGCCAAACAGGCCCGCGCGGATCACATCATTCATACTGGTGACTTCGGTTTTTACGATGACACTTCGCTGGATCGGATTGCGGACAAGTAAGTGGATCGATCGATCGACCTTCAAGCTCCGTCGGAGGGTTGTCTAACACCGCGGCTCAACCACAGGACCTTGAAACACGTGGCGCAGTACTCGCCTCTGTTGCCAGAGAATGTTAAGCGGTCGATCGCCCAAGCTCCCCACCAGCAGTCCATTAAGCAACGATTTTCGCAAGAACAGCTCCCGCTCTCCGAGCTTTCGATGCTGCTCGACAAGCGGTTCACCCTCGATGTTCCTGTTTACACTGTGTGGGGTGCGTGTGAGGACGTGCGCGTGCTGGAGAAGTTCCGCTCGGGGGAGTACAAGGTAGACAAGCTGCACATTATCGATGAGGCCAACTCGAGATTGTTGGATATTGGCGGTGTGAAGCTGCGGTTGCTGGGTCTGGGTGGTGCTGTGGTGATGCACAAGCTGTTCGATAATGGCGAGGGAAAGACTACGATTGCTGGTGGTCAAGGTACCATGTGGACAACCCTGCTCCAGATGGGCGAACTGATAGATACGGCCAATCGTGTATACGACCCGTCAGAGACTCGAATCTTCGTTACGCATGCATCGCCGGCCCGCGAAGGAATGTTGAACCAGCTCTCCGTCACCCTCAAGGCTGACTTCTCAGTCTCCGCCGGTCTGCACTTCCGTTACGGGTCGTCCTACAACGAGTTCTCCGTCAACCCCTCCCTCGATCACTACCGTGGAAAGCTGGCCGCTTCGAAGGCTTCCTTCAACGACGTGTGGGAGACTGTCCGCAACGAGGTCGAGGCCGCGATTTCCTCCAACGAAGCTCAGAAGACCCTCCTCGATAACGCTCTTGACGTGGTGCAGAGAATGCCTACGATCGCTAACGGTGGCAATCCATTCGGTGGCCCTAGTGCTGCCGGAGCCGCGGCTGGTCAGGTCGATGAGAGCGCTTTTAAGAACATGTGGAACTTCAACCTTGCTGACGCAGCGTTTGGTTTCCTGGTTCTCGAGATTGAAGGTGGACGTATTGCTACGGAGATGCGCGCCCAAGGATTCAACTTTGCTCACCGTACTGGCAAGCCTGTTCCTGCTGCCCAGCTTCCCGCCGGTGCAGCTCCCGCCAACGTTGCCCGTGGACCTGGCGGCCCTCCCCAGTTTGGACAAGTCCCTCGTCCTGGTGGACCTGCCCAACCGCAACCACCTGCGGCGCAGCCCCAGCCCCAGCCCCAGCCCCAGCAACCTCCGCAACAGCCACAGCAGCAGGGCCCAGCTAAGAGTCAACCGGTTCCTGTTATTCCCAAGCCGGCGACTCCCCAGCCCCCTGCTGCAACTCAGCCTGCGGCTGCACCGTCGGAGAAGCCTGCTGCCGGCGAAGCTAACGGTACTGCACAGCCAGAGAAGCCATCCGAATCGCCAGTTGCCAAGGGCGACAAGAAGCAGAGCAACGGTCTTTTTGTGTCGAACGTGGAAAATGAGCAAGCGGTCCGTGATCTCTTCTCCGAGGAGGACAAGGCGAAGATATTGAAGGTCGAGAAATGGGGCAAGTACAACAACCACGTCGTGACTTTCACAACTGTCGAAGAGGCCAGAGCTGCGCTGGATGGCCAACCCACGGAGCACAGGAAACCTACCCCGGCCGGCCAGCCCCGCAAGCCCAACGTCAAGTTCTTCGAGGACCGCAGCCACCGCGGTGGTGCTGGTCAATGGCAAGGAAGCAACAGAGGTACGAATTCCCAGCGGGGATACCAGAGTGGAGGTGCTAGTGACAGCGAAGGAGGACGAGGCCGTGGAGGATTCGGACGTGGTCGTGGTCGTGGAGGAGACCGCGGTGGACGGAGTGGACGTGGACGTGGAGGCTTCAACAAGGGAGGTGCACCATCGTCAGAGTCCCCTGCACCGACATCGACGCCATCCGGCGACAAAGGTGACGCGTGAAGATGCTATTTCTGATGAATTTCCTTTGTCTTCTTGTGTCATTTTTACCCCTTTTTCCTTTTTTGTTTTCACTCTTACGTGCATCGAGATTCCACTCGGTTATCTCTTGTGTCTTATTTCCCGTTTCTTATTAATGTCATTGACACATGAATCTTTTGACGATCGATATTCTAATATTCTTGTGATATGTTTTCAAAAACCAATGTTGTTATGTTGAGCGAGATGTCCGTGGAATTTCGTTGTCTTAAGACTTTTTTCTCTACCCTTTCTGTGTATGCTTGTGTGTCGGTTTTAGGATATGGATCTCCAGCGAGTCGCTGTACTGGTACGGGCTCGACGGAGGAACATGCTGGAGATGAAGATGATGAAGAATTGGGAGAGTTGCGTTGGTTTGATTGGGATGATAGACAAGCGCTATGCTACCCAGCCCCCGAAGCAACCTGCCTTTTCTTTTTGTACTTTTAAGACTTCGCTTGACTGGGAGGAGGCGTCAATATCGATACCCTGTAGTTTCAACTTGTTTCTCGTAGATTTTGCAATAGCCCATGCTAAGTATCACTTGATATGCACATGCATTCTAGTTTATGTGTTCTTCTCGGGTAGGAGAACTGTAATCTCGGAATCAGGGTTTTTGGACTCCACCTTGAAATTCGGGTATAGAGCATTGGGACGGGAACCTGGAGTTCAAGATTTATGCAAAGGAAGAAGCATCGCACTAAATGTGCGGTTGGAAATGAAGTGGCGACGTTATGGATCTATCCATGGATAACAGGGAATCGTTCCTGAACTTCACTGGGTGACTTTGTTGAGCTTTTTTCGTGTTCATCATAGTAATAGTCGCAATTGCTCTGCTTGTAAGTTTATATTTACACCACTTTGTCCAATTTTGCAGTTACCGGAGACGCTTAATACCATTCATAAAAGCTTGGAATGCCAGAAATTTCCACCAACAGCCCTATGGCGATGCCGTCTTTGTCCGAGCTCTGGTCGACGTCTTGCTGTAACCGAGGCCTTGCTCCGTATTGGATACACATTGCCCAATATTCGAGCCGGTTTTTAGCCTTGAAGGTGTCACGAATCAAATCGGCAGTGGGAAGGATTCGCCTAAACCGAGGAGTGAGACCTCCGAGTGCCTCTTGAAATGGGAATTGCGGAGGCTACCAGTCTCATGTTCGTCAGCATATCACGCGTGTTTGTCCGGGATACCATAGTTGCCCGAAGCTTGGATTTATGGATAAATGCCCTGCTAGCTCTGGTTGGGCTTCCGGGATTCTCTGGGTATCTATTCTCTCCCGTCCAAGGCGCCACGCTGGTCTCCATAAAGATCCAAATCTTCGACTGCCAATGGAACGTTTATATTTTCTGATTGTCTAATTGCTCTGACACAAAGAACAGAAAGGAGTACCGAGATACCAGCTGGAGGCATATAGCGAAGAAATCCTTGGTCTAATATGGCCTTTGTGTTGTATCTGGGAAACAATTGCTCCAATGCCATTCACCTCTGCTTTCTCGATGAAACACCGTGAGTCTGGTATGAACTTTGCTAGTCGGAACGGTGGTAGGTGTTGACCTATGACCGTTAACTGACAGGGTGGCATGTTGCGATAAGTAGAAATCACTTTAGAGAAAACCATCATGGCTTAGGATGTTGGTATCAGTTGTCTGACAGATAATAACGATTCTATCGCTTGACGGGGCATGACGCATCTCCTTGTTTTTGGCCTGCTAGATGTGATGGTCAGTCTAATCCTAGTGCTCGTATCTTTGGCTTACCGACAGCAGGATTGTCTTCTATCCTTCTTGTGCATTTCCCATGCCATCCCCCTCGCCGGTCGTTGTCCTCTTCCCAGGCTGTAATCAGAGGGGCCTCCTGGCACTGCAGTCGATGATAAATTTAGTCTTATTCCAAGTGGTTCTATAGAAGCCGTTGTCCATGTAGGATCATTTTCCTGGGAGTTTGTTGGTTGCACCGGCCCAAGCCATGCAAATCCCGGGCCTCTCAGCCCATAGTGGATAAGTGTCCTCTCCGGTGACAGTAGTGTTAATGTGATTCTTACATAGAATTTCTTTTAAAGAACAGATTCGGTCCCAATCGAGCGAGTTGTGTGCTATGTTGAAGTAGTTCCACATTCTATAAATTTGTTGAAAATAGTAACATTCTGTCAGGAGTAATGCAGGTACTCCGTTTCTTATTGAATGACTCAGGCCTGAGTACGCAGCCATTGAACCAGTGTATTGCTCTGATTTAATTTCAGGATGTCATGTTTATTGAGTTGAACACAATCTCGCCGCTATCTATTGCTATAGCCAGGTTGGCGAAAAGCGTTGAGGGTTGGATGCTCTTAGGAAATTGACCCACAAAGTCAAAGGCAAAACATTTTAAACACTAGCTCAGGAGGGTAGGTCGGAAGTAGCGATGCCCCCTCTTTATGGACATAATGGTCATAAAAACAGGGGCCCTGGACATGGCACCTATCTCTGTGCTCTCGAACCTGCAAATGGAGAAAGGCATTGCACCATAGCACGGGCTCTTTTGTTCAGGCCATTTGTATCTTATGCTCAGAACGTAAAGGTCTTCGAGATATCGCAGCATATCATAGTCCCATAATATCGGAGTTCCGGTTATGATGATGTACGAAGACAGGCGGAGCAGACAAGAGGAAACATCAAGCTCATTACTAGGTGGAGAGAAACTGTAGGATGAGGAGCTATCCATAAATATCCCCACAAGAAGTTCAAATCGCGGATGGTAATTGAGACCTTCATCTCTCCTAGTGACAGATGCTAATTTGACTCTCACTGTATGTTTGGTTGTCCAATAAGTCGTCATCGTACATAAACCGCCCTGAATATGTCTGTGGTTCCACTGTCTCCTCACCATGCACATGACATTGAGGCCGTTGACTCAGAGAGTGGTTGGCTCATGATGAGTTCTTGACTATTAGGCTTGGGTAGAAACAAAAAAAGCGTAGGGTCCCGCCGAAGACGATCAAAGCTCTTGAGCAGGCTGTCTGTCGGTGTGATAGGTCCGAATTTTTCTTAACACAAAACAAGAAGACATCTCGTCTTCAAAAGGAGTCTCTTCTTCAGTAAAACTAGTGGTCGATTCTCGTGGGGCTTGAGCAACAGAAGCTACATTTTATCCAGTGAATGGCCATTGCCAGATCCCATGTTTAACCTCTAGATATCAATTCGTCATCACAAACAAAGTCGTCGTATAGTAACTGGAAAGATCCATATCCAGGTGAGTCAGATTGCGAGTAGGCCTGGGGTCAACACTTGCGTCCGAGAGCTACCTCTTCTCCCCACCATCCTAGCATCTGGGAACCCCGGAGACGAGGACGTTTGCCGCAATGCCTTTCCACGTGACACCAGCATAGGATGTTTTTTTTTTTTTTTTTTAATTGTTTAGCTCAGAGCTGGGCGTTTGGCTCCGTCGGTCATTTGTGCAGATAGATGCAACTGTATATGAAATCTCCGTAAATCTCTGTACCACATCGTATCCTCGAAACAGACATTATATCGATGCTATACTTTTGGTCTAGGACGACTAATGGAAGCATCTCTCGAGTCACTGGTTTTCATTTTTCCAGATTCAGCAGGAAATGGGGCAACTGTCCAGACAACCACTGATTATCAGTATACCAGATCATCATGAATGTGTTTGAAATTGGGAAGGATTCACGATGTTGGGAATTCAAGGCTCTTCTCGCGTTGCAATTACGTGGCAGTTGTTTATCGTATGCGGGTTGTTGTGATATGAATGCTTCCATGAGAATAAAGGAATTTTGCGAATGACGAACAGATAAAAATTCCCATTGGGCAATGGCAGTATCAGCATTTCTTGCCAAAGCCTAGCGTATTAGGGTTAGGGTTATGCTGGCTCAGTTTAGATTTTGTAAGCCGTCGACATGCTGGAATGGTTGATCTTGTAAAAGTCCAGCAGTAAAAAGCAGTGTCACGGACTCCGAATAGTAGATAATAACGAACTGAATTCCTACCTAAACTATTGTAGCCATCGACGAGAATATCGGATCTGGAGAAGAAAGGAAAAAAGAGGAAATCTATCTAGATGATGAAGTGGTTTTAAACGCAATGTTGGCGACGTGACTGGGTAGTGTTTGTGATGTATCATCCATTGCCGTAGTGTTGAGCCATCACAAGCAGGTAGCTTGAACTATAGAGTAGGGGAGGAATGCATGATATAAAATGCCAATTTGATAGTAGGAGGATGGTTGGGCATAGAGAAAAGCAATGGCGAAGAGTATATATAAAGTTGAACCAAGCCAGAAGGGAACGAAAGGAGAGGGAAGAAAGGAGAGGGAAGAAAGGGAGGGATGTGGGAGACCAAATATCAGGATCCTACAGAGTGAATGAAGCCCATTTGTTCCCCTTGATATGCAGGTATCCTTCATTACGCTAGTGGCGCAATTCAAGGAACTTTCCAGAAGTGGTATTCGAGAGTTATAACTATATGCTGTTGAAAAATAGACTTTAAAATGTACCTTATACATAGGCCAGCGCGACAAAGATTATTAGTCGAAGATAGTCCTTCCTTCCTTCCCTGCCCTAACTCTTTTCTAACGGCAGGCGCAAACACCCAAACAAAAGGAATCCAATTTTCAATATCCCAAGTAACTCCAATAAAAGACCATCATATTTCATACGCAACTCACTTCTGACTCTCAGAATCCAACTCAACCGGCGGCGGCGGCGGAGGCGGCGGGTACTGCTGCTGTTGCTGATGCGCAGTCATATCCCAACTCCAATGCCCAGCAACAGGCATACTCTGCTGCGGAGGCGGCGATCCATGTCTGGCATACGGATACGGCGGAGCCGCCGCAGCATTAGCATGTGTCATCTCTGGACTTGCGACAAACATCCCAGACTGATGATCGGCCGTCGTCGGCTGGAACGCAGGATCGTATCCGCTCTTGCGGGCCTCCGAGGGTGCGGTTGCGGGTGCTGATGTACCATTGTTGAAGAAGGCCCAGCGAGCGGTGCGTTCGGCGCGGCCGTCTTGTGAGGACATCCACTTTTTGTAGACGCGGTTGCGGCCGAGAACGAAAAAGAGGGTCATGACGATTGCGATGAAGGCGACTGCTCCGACTACGATGCCGGCGATGGCGCCACTGCTCAGTTTTGATGATGAGGAGCTGGAAGGTTCGGATGACGTGTTGTCGCTACCTTCTGCTGGGATTGGTTCGCCAGGAACGAGCTGAATTGGAGAGTCCAAGGCATATTTGTTCTGCTCTTCCCAGGTCATAGTTTCGTTCTGTATGCTGTCAGCAGATCGTAGATAACGTGGCTATTGGAAAGGCTGTAATACAGGGTTGATGACTCCCACCATCCCATTCACATTGCATGAGTCTATCGCGGTACAGTAAAAGAAAGTTGGCTATAGGAGGTATCAGCAATGCATCTTGGACAGCTCAACAGGGCATTTTACCTCTGTATTATTGACCCTCAAAGTCCATGTCGGTGCCTGTACCCTAGTGGTTAGATATTGTATGGACAAAGCACAGACAAATACTGACCGGCCCATCCAGAAACCCGTCATCTTCGTTAAAGCTATTGAAAGGCCCAGAATAAAAAATATCTTTTGCCGCCGGTACACACGGCTCCAGGTACTTTGCCTGCACAACCGAATGGTTTCTTGGATAGAACTCAAAGACGATGAAATCCCCAACAGTAGCGTTGACACTGTGAGGAACGTATTGATGCGGGTTGCCCCTGGGGCCGACTTTGATCGTATGCGTTGCACCCCCGGTTGATGATGATGTTTTTGTTGCATTCGTTGAAGAATCAGTTGATAATGTTGTTCTTGTCGAACCTGTTGTGGGCGCTGCTGTTGTAAGCGCCGTCGACGGCGTCCCCATCACAGCTGGCCCAACCCCAGATGGTCTGTCCTGGGCCAGGACAAGAGCCATGATTGTCAGCAAGAATAACAGTAACCTACTCATTATTAAAAAAAAAAAAAAAACAAAAACATTAATACCCTCTGAACGCTGTCACTACCAGAGTGCAGAAACTGTGCGAAGAGAAAAAGTATACTGGATGAGCGATACGACCACGAGATTAAAACCCACCACCAGCCTCTTCCGGACTTCTTTGTCTGAAGCGCACCAGGAATACGAAAGCCATCCTTTAGTGCGATTCCGGAAACAGCAAGAAACAGGTAACAAGTCTTGGCCCATGCAGTTTTTGTGCGCCTCGAGATACGCTGTCTCTTATGCAACACGCCGCAGGCCCTGCATATCGGGCAGTAAATGAGGGCAGGTCTGCCCGAACCATGCAGCGGGGTTATTTTGAATACCGCTTACTCTGTTGGGGCCAAAGATCGCACAGCCTTGCATTAAATCTCCCCTCTTCAATGTTTGTTCATTGCTTGCCCGGTGTCATTGGGGTCGTTCCGTGTACTGCCGAAACAAGGCTGGATAGAGAGACCTGTCTTTGTCCGTATCGGTTGCCATGGAAAATGGCTCCAATAAGGCATTGTAAGACCCTTAAGGCCCAGGAATACCACGTGTCGATAATTGTGCTTTGTAAACAGTCCCTGACATAGTTATTCTTAGGACAAATCTCATGATTCATGCCTGGTTGTGAAGAGGGAAGAAAGGAGTGTTCTCGGCAACACCGTTAGCCTGATGGGGATGAAAAGCAATCAATAAATAATTAGAAATACTCAACGAGGGACTCAAAAGGATAATTGCTTCTATGTCACTGAATGGTTCAGATGTTATATCCAAGTTCTTTGTCGGACGTTCTCGGGATCTAGTCACAGCCACTGAAAGACAAAGTCGAACGACAAGATGTTGGATGATTTCATGCCGAATGCCCTGATGAGTATACAGTCCAAATCCCTAAATATTTTGAATGCTATACAATATACAATATGCTATGCTGACCCCAATTATGCCTAATTCCGGAATAATCTCAATCCACCCTCCTCACGATCCTCATCGCTCTCCTCAGCACTGGCATCATCTTCATCCCCTTCACCAAGCATACCACTAGCTGTCCGACCAAGCAGCGAGGCAAAGAATTCATCCCGTGCGCGGGTGGTCCAAGTACCCCTGTCTTCCGGCGCCATGAAGTTCTGGAGCTTCTCATGCACGTCGAACCGCATCTTGCGGCCCTTGGAGGCGCGGGTGTCGACATTTGCTCTCCGGTTCTTATCGTTGCGCATTCCCGTTACGGGGTGGAGGGAGAGCTTGGAGGGGAGTTGGATGTGGAGGGTGTCGAGGCCGTTGGTGATGGAATCTGATGAAATGCGCTGTTCGACTAGCTCGCGAAGCAACGTCTGGTAGAAAATGCTATCGTCATAGATTGGCTCGTCCTCCGTAGCAGTACCATTGGCGTTTCTTGCACGCTTCGCCGATCGCTCTCCGGCTTCGGAAGCAAGTTGCGCATCAAGGACCGCGGTGATGGTTTGCTGACCAGCAGCGCCAGAGCCAAGCAGTTTTCCACGGGCATTAGGGAGAGAGGCGCTCGACCCGCGGACCTTCACAGACCACTTATCAAGTACAGTGCGGCGGTGGGCGACGGCGTCGGATTCAAGGTCGGTCATACGCTGCCACAACGAGGCTGAGGATGCCGTAGGTGACACAGGGGAGGGTCGCTTGCGTTTCTTAGATTCACCAGATTGCGCGTCGGCTAGTGCATATCGCAGATCTTCGAGGGTAGACCAGAGTGCTAGTGCGGCCGATTCAGCGGACTTGATAGCTTCGGTATCGACATCGTCGGCATCCTTCGCAGCAACGGAGAGCTGGTTGACGGCCGTCAGCCCCTTTTGTAGCTTGATCCGAGTATTCAGGAGAGCATCGAATGTCTTTCGCTGTTGCTTAACAGCCTTTCCTTTGGCTGCATCTGCCTTGGCCGCCTGCGAGATGCTGGCCGCAATCGACTTTTGGTCCGTGGCCATCAGCTGGCGCAGCTCTTCTCGGTCGTCTCCCTTGAGCTTGCGGTCGTCCTCGTCCTCGTCCTCGTCCCCGTCCTCGTCTTCCTCATCTTCGGAGACATCCTCACTATCCTCGCCTTCGATGTCCTCAGAGCCATCGGTTTCCATGCCGTCAATCTCATCTTCACCCTCGTCCTCTGACTCCGACTCCTGCTCTTGTTTTTGCTTCGTCTTCTTAGAAAGCACCTTTGCATTTTGTTTCTCCCCTTCCTCGTCAGATTCCTCCTGGCTATCATCCTCGCCATCTTCTAAATCAACGTCCTCTTCCTCATCATCATCCTCCTCCTCGTCATCCTCGTCGCTCGACCGCGCCTTAAACGGATCATCATCGCTATCCTCCTCAAGTGCCTCCCTGCTAACTTTCGATCCAGCATATTGCTTCCCAAGGTCGACCGGTTCCGGTTTGCGGAGCTTCGATTTTCTGTAGCGCATTAATCAGTTAGATACATTCAACCGCAATCGCAACTTAATCTCAATTGATTGGAGGGATAAAAAAACTCACCCTACAGCCTGGTAATGCTCCCTCCCTGTATCACCATCTTCACTTGCCCCCGATTCCTCATCATCGCTCTGGCCATCCTTCGCGCGGTCCAGATCCTCAGGGTCGAAGTCTGTCGCATCGCATTGATTAGCCGCGTTTGCACTGCAAGTATATTTTATCTAGGAATTCCAAATGAAATGCATACCCTTGGGAGTCGGATCATCTAGATCCGCAAACTGTTCCGCCAGCGATTTCGATTTCGGCGCCATTTTATCTTGTCTTGCTGTATTATAGGCTGAATCGCAAATCGGGGAAGAAATTATTTTATTTTTTTTCTCGGCGGAGAACAGAAAAATCGGGACGCGGTATCGGATAAACCATCTTAATGTAGTAATTTCATATCTGATTTAGGGTAGTTATTCCGGGCGGTGAGATTGTCACGGCAGTATTTTATAACATCATTTCCAATCATCGTCGGTTTAACAACCTTCAACTTGACTAAGGAAATGGGCGTGATGCAAAGGAGACTCTTTTCGACATTTAGGGTGCTTCAGCATGATAATCCACTAGTGAGCTGTTTTCGATCCTATTGGCGGTTAACCAATGTTAATGCAATTGTTAGGGTCTTCCTCGCTCCGGCACCCCGCCGTCACTCCGGAGCCGTCGCGGATTACCAGAAAAGCGCAAGATTCGAGATGTGAAGAAGGTGATTGCAGTTTCATCTGCTAAAGGTGGAGTCGGGAAGTCGACGATAGCAAGTACGTATACAAAGTGACCAGGGC
This sequence comes from Aspergillus sp. S3505, assembly GCA_023627475.1. NCBI lineage: Eukaryota > Fungi > Ascomycota > Eurotiomycetes > Eurotiales > Aspergillaceae > Aspergillus > Aspergillus sp. S3505. The sequence continues at coordinate 5,631 of JAMAHJ010000071.1, read as the reverse complement.
AGCCATGGACTCTATTCCCGGAGCCGCATCCGCGAACCGCATCACCACGGAATGCAACCAACAGCTAATATAACGATAGCAAACCTCGCCCTCTCTTTCGCCCGCCGCGGAATCCGAACTGGAATTCTAGACACTGATATCTTTGGCCCCTCAATCCCAACACTCCTCAATCTCTCCGGCCAGCCGCGGCTCGACGAAAGTACGTCCCCACTTACGTTCCAACCTGAACCCTATGTATACTAACAAGTGCAGACGACCGCCTCCTTCCACTCACAAACTACGGCCTGAAATCCATGTCCATGGGCTACCTCCTCCCATCCCCAGAGCAGGATCCTGCTGCTGACATTGGTACCAACCAAACGCCAATGGATACGACACCGATCTCCTGGCGCGGGCTAATGGTCACGAAGGCGATGCACCAACTTCTACATTCTGTATCGTGGGGTCCGCTTGACGTTCTATTTCTGGATCTCCCGCCGGGCACGGGAGACGTCCAACTCACAATTAATCAAGAGATCATACTCGACGGCGCAGTTATCGTAACGACACCACAAGATATCGCGCTCCGAGACGCAGTCCGCGGCTTCGGCCTGTTTAGTAAAATGGACGTTCCCGTACTAGGGATGGTGCGCAACATGGCCTTCTTCGCATGCCCAAGTTGCGGGCATCAAACGCGTATCTTCTCGCATGGTGAACATCACCATCACGGCGACGCCGTCGAAGACTCCGGTGTCGTGGCGCAGTGCAAACGACTCGGTGTGCAGTTCCTTGGTGACATCCCGCTCGATGCTAAGGTCTGCGAAGATGCGGATAGGGGTGTTCCGACGATGGTGAGCGAGGAGAGTGAGGAGAGGAGTGTTAGGAGGCAGGCGTTTTTAGATGTCGCGGAGAAGGTTGCGGGGAAGGTTGGATTGAGTTGGTAGATGGGATGGAATTGTGAGAGATGTTATGGATTGTATTTGTAGTGTATATATACCCAAGATGATTCCTCGCGTCCTAGACTGATACAGATTTAACAATGCAATATGCAAACTATTCCAAGAGAACAAATGGTATCTCAACAAATGTAACAAAAGAAATCCAAATAAGATGAAATGAGGTGTCAGGACCAGCCTGAAATATACAAGATCAAGTAAAAACCACAAACCAAATCAAAACTCATCTGCAGTCCTAAAGACATCTCTCTCCGGCATCTTAGGACGCCCATTAGCACCAGCTCCACCCATCGAATTCCGCTCTTCGTCGGCATTACCAACAGACGACACAGCATCGATATCACTCGCCGTACGGGAAAGCGCATCGATGGACTGACGTGTAGAATTCGGACCACTTGCAGATGCAACAGGAATAGCGCCAATCGCGCCGGTGGAGTTCCGCAGTGCCCGCGTACTTGCGTTATCGTAAGCTGCGCCTCCTCCGCCGGTCGTGTTGGTGACAGCGAGGGACTTTTCATCCGCGATGGTACTGTTCGCGTCTTCGGTTGGTGCGATTGAGCCGGTGTACGAGGAAGTAGGACGGTGAGACTTTGATATTTTCGATAGCGAGATATCAGAAGTAGAAGCCGGGAGAGTTCCTGCTGCGTGGAAGAGAGCACGCGTGCTTGCGTTTTCTTCGGTGGGGGGGTTTCTCTTGCCGTCGTAGTCTGGGAGGACTAGCATTGGGCTGCCCAGTGGTCTGTCAAGGGAGGATTTGTAGGTCATTGGGGAACCCGGTTGGTTGGATGCGGAATCGGATCTGTTTTGTTCGCTTGTTGGGAATTTATTCTGCTGCTTGGCGACGGTTTTGTTCGCTGTCTCGGCGTCGATTGTTATACCCTTGGGGCCCGTAGCCGTAGGCTGCGCATCACCAGAGACAGGTCCCTTGGACTTTTCCGACAAAACAGGCTTTGCACCCTCATCTGAAGATGAATTCGTCCTAGAAGCACCAATTTGCCCGGTATCGACAACACTCTTCGTTTCGCCACCTTCCTTTCCAGCCCTCCCGACAAGTCGTTTGTCATGCTTACTAGCCCAATGGCTCCACATCATCATCAGATAACTCTTCCTCTCCCGTCTGGGTGGCAGAACACCAGGTGCTTCCCGTCTCGCAGCCAGCGAGCTGGGCGGCGGTGTTTCGTCCTTGAAATTCTGGAATTGATAGTACAATTCCGTCATTCGCTGTTTCTGCACGCGCAGCTTGTCTTTGGCAAATTTATCATCCCATTCTTGTTTTGCGGTTAGCCAGCGCTTCACGAGTACAGGGTTGAATGCGCCGACTTGCGAAGCTGGCATCTGTAAAGCTTCGAACGAAGATGGCGGATCGAGGGGGTAGACATGACCGCGTTTATCGACTCGTTGGCGGATCATGTGGTTTTCGAAGTCGGGTAGGGGGTCGCCGGCTTTGCCGATGGAGCCTACTGCGTGTCGCGGTGCGTGTTTCTCTATATTTCTAGAGACCGAGGATGCGGATGAGGACGAAGTGTGGTCGTCGGGGGAAGAGATAGCAGGGTCATTATCGACGAGAATCTCGATCTCCGTATTCTGCGCATGAGCAAATGCCCACGCACCAAACTGTGAAATGGAACGGAACATGAATTTTGCTGGGCGAGAGAAACTGAGAGTCGGCGCGACATGGCAAAGATTGTCCCAGACTTGGAGCTGGACACATGTAGGTGGATACTTGCTCAAGGTCTCTCCGGTCGGGTCATATTCGTCAAGGTAAACATCGCCAGGTGGATATGCGGTAGGATGCGCGGCTTTGTGAGCAAGATAGATCTGCTCATCACGCAGCATTTCGCCTCCACCAGTAAGAACCAGCAGAGGCGGCAGACCACCAAGAGACGGCTGTAGAGCTGGAGAGACGAGGGGATGAGACAGAAGCTGGTTCGTCGTGTACATGTGGATCTGGTCCTTGATTTCGATGGTTTTGCCATCCACATTGACGGAGAGACTGCCGGCTTCTGCCTTCTCGGCGCTTTCTTCATCTTTCAGCTGGCCCGGATATGCATGCTCCTGACCATCAGTGCTGTCTCGCGACGAGTAGCCTTTCTTTGCAGTATCTTGTGCCTGGCTATCCTGCTTGGGCATTGCTTCTTCTGCCCCGGTTTTCGCATCGGTATTTTTCCGGACTTCCTTCTTCATGGTGATGATTTCGTCAGAGTTGGGCGGAGGCCATGCTTGGGACGGTTTGTGTCTGAAACCGTACGGAGGGATATAGTCGAGTGGGTTGTTCGCGATGATACTAGGAAACGAGTGCGTAAGATCGACCCAGGGGGAAATCAGGATTCCACCAGCTGGGAGAGGTAAGCCCTGGTCGCGAATAGTGACAAGCAATCTAAACTATTAGCATACTGTGTTGGTATCTCATAGCTGTTGGCTTACGAGAGCGCCATTCCTCCGCCCGCAGAATCACCGGCAAAGATGATTTCTTTTGGCTCGTACATGCTCAAAAGCCAAAGATACGACGCCAAACAGTCCTGCAAACTGCAGGGAAACGGATATTGCGGAGACAGGCGGTATTGCGCTGTAAACTTAGCATGACACTCAACAACGGTACAACCATAAACGGTCACTCACTAACCATTGTTAGCAAAACTCAATCCAAACGACCGGGTAAAGCATACCGTGCAAAAACTCTCCCCTTCAACTTCCTCGCATGCCTCTGCATCTGATACCGATGCGTATCTACACTCCCGAAAAAGTATGCACCCCCATGCACATACAGAATAATCCGATTCTTCCCCTTATACTTCTCTTCCCCAACCTTCTTCCTCTCGTTGTAATCATTCCGCATTTCAATCCACTCTCCTCTTAAATCCTCAGCTGGCCCACGCCACTGCCACCATTCCTCCCCACCAACAGCCTTTATTCCCTTCGGCCCTAGTTGCGCAGTCAACGTTTTCGCCGCGGATTCGAGGTACTTGTCGGGGATGTTGGCAGGTTCGGTCCTCACCCAGTGTGGACTGGGGACCCACTGGCGGGAGAATTCTTGGAGGTCTTCGACGGGCTGTTTCGACGCGAAGACGAGGAACTCGCGCATGATGTGTATGCCTTCATCGTAGGAGATGTGGACAGAGGGAGTATTGTGGAGGGATTTTCGGTGTAGGTACTATTGTTGTCAATTCCATTGATATGGTCGGCCAGAATGGGAAGGAACTCACGTGGGAAAACCAAGTCGAAATAACTGTAGGAGTCAAGGCCGCACTCAATGCGACGGTCTTGAATGGCATTATGTACTCGTCGGTACGGGGTATATACAAGGTACCGGGGTCAGACTCTGCGAAGCCGTGGGAGCAGATAACCAAGGAGCGACAGTGATAAACAGACAGATGTAAATTTATATCCAAAGAGCGACAGAAAATGAACAGCAAAATATACGTTTCTGACAGTAAAGAGGGTATGTGTTTACAAGAATTGGCAGGAGAAAAGAGATAAGTTACAGGAGACCGAGGCAATGATGTCATCCACGCAGGGGGAAGGCACTATTCCTGATTAGGACTACACAGGGGAATGCACAATTTTGGCAGAGATCCGAATAGAGTAGGATAAGCTACGAAGTAAACTGAGATTAGATCAAGGAGCTGAATGTCTGCAAGACAACTTATCATGGCTGTACATAGACTTAACGTTATCAACTTCTGAGCGTTCCACGTCCCGGACTAGATCGAAAAGCAGGCCTAGTTACTTTAAACCCCCAAAAATCCATTTATATGAAAAAATTACTACTGCGATTAGGACAATGAATCCTTTTATGTCCCAAAACATTGCAACTAGAACCGTGGTGGCGCCCGTACATGTAGCTGAGATGTGGATAGTGCGGTCTCCATCTGTATAGTATCCTCAGCTTTCTGGCCTCATTTCTCTGCTGCATAAGCTCTATACATTCCCGGATAGAAAGCCCATCTGTATGAGCTATCTGTCACTTAGACTGCCTCTTCCTTTGTAACATTTTCTCATGTGCAGCCCATAGATCCTGGACTTCTTTAGAGAGAATGATTGCGCTATTCATATGGATTTCAAACCCTTTGATAAGTCGGCTATTGCATTGTTTATGGGGCTTGGAGGACTTCCGTGTACGTTGCTTTAGAAGGTTTTTGATTGTAGATGCTTGGTTTTCCAGTTGTTTAAGATTGTGAGGCGTTTTAGGTGCTGAATCGGTAGATCGGCTGTAGGGGTCTTGAGTTGTATACTGAGCTTCCCAAGCACCCTTTCTGGATTGATGGGACCAAGCCGCTTGCAGCAAAGCTATTTTTGATATTTCCCATCCTAAAGGCCTCTGTACTAGCTTGGGCATAGGCCTCAAGAAAGTCAGATTTGTCAACATGTTGAAGTTGTGCCGTGCCTTATTCTCAACCAGATGGCCACATGCCTGCTTTAAAGGTGCAAAAAAGTCAACTGTCACAATGTGGTTTCTCTCGTATCGTATCTAGGGCTCTAGTTAGCCAAGTCTTGGAATGAACACACTCAACTATGTTCCCCAACGTGTATGATGTTCTCCAATGATGAAAGCTGGATAAGAAACGATCGGGAAAATGGTCGGTCCGAGTGGCGAGGTCAGTAGATTCCTATATTATTATTTATTATTTAATCAAGTTTATTGTCCATACCGAGCTCTAGAGCTATGATAGACCATATTCGTGGACTTGAGGCCGAT
>JAMAHJ010000070.1:0-74375 GCA_023627475.1 Aspergillus sp. S3505 | reverse complement strand
TGCGCACACATCGACTATAAGAATCTCCTGACCTCGCTACTCGGGTCAACCATTTATCCGATCGATCCTTATCAATAATAACGAACTGAATCGGGTACATGTTCAGCACATATCTCTCTGGAGGCCTCCACCAAACGGGTATATCCCCGTCCCTGTGGCCACAAATGGTGGAACCAGGATTGTGCCAGAGTAGTCAAGACGCTCCGCAGGGTTGTAACGGGACCCAACTTCCATAACAGAAGACATTGGGGATGCTAGACAAGCCCTCCGCCGTGTTGTCCGGCACAGCAAGTCGATGAATTTGAAGAAACCAGGGATGTATTCAATGCAGTGAAATGGAACAAAACTGAAGGCACTTCACCAATCTCCCCTCTAAAAGGAGGAGACCGACTTCATTGCTCCACTGATGACAAGGCAAATTATTTGGTTCGGGCACTTCTGCAAAAGGTCTCATGCTCAGAGGATGTGGAGGTCAGTTTGGAGCCTATCAAGGACCGCAAACTGCCTTTCCCTACCATTACAGAGAAGGAGATATACACTGCAGTTGCCAAGCCCAAGAACAGCACCCTAGGAAGAGATGGTAAAACCACCTCCATCCTTAGGAAAGCATGGCCCTCCCTAGGACCCTCCATCTCAACACTGTACTGACGCTGCCTAGACCAAGGCTGGCACCCTACTCCTTTCCGAGATGCTTCACTTGTGGCCTTAACAAAAACAGGAAAGAGAGACCGAAGCTCTCTCCGAGCATACAGACCTTTCTCTCTCCTGTCAGCTCTAGGAAAAGGCCTTGAGCGCCTAATAGCCCGCAGAATGGCTTGGGTTTCTATCAAATACAAATTTCTCCACCCTCAGCAATTCGGGGCTCTCCCACTGCGTTCTGCAACAGACCTAGCCACAGCTTTAATCCTTGATATTGAGGAAGCATGGTCACGAGGCCTGAAGGCCTCCATGCTCACATTGGATGTACAAGGCGCCTTTGATGCTGTCCTATCAGGACGACTGATTAGACGACTCCGAGAGCAGGGATGGCCCACAACTGTGGTCCGATGGGTAGCTAGCTTCACCCAAGGACAAACTGCCAGTCTCCGCTTAGGGAGCCATATGGATATGCTAATGACATATGCCAACTTGTGGCCTCCCCTTCCCTGGAGGAAAACTGCACTGTCCTTCAGCAACTGTACTGAAGAACTCATACAATGGGGATCTAGAGAAGGACTCACCTTTGACTTTGGCAAAACAGAATTGCAGCACTTCGCATGCGGGACCTACCATTCCAACCCCACATGCTCTGTCAACACCTCTCAAGACTCACACTCAGTCACACCTCCTCCACCTGCCGGTGCAACGCGTTGGCTAGGCATCTGGTTTGACCGGAGGCTGAGCTTTAGCAAAAATTGCAGGACCCTAGCTGCAAAGGCCAAGCAGATAGCTGCTGGTGTCAGATCACTAGCCAATACAGTTAGAGGGACTAGGGCACACCTGCTACGACAAGCTACAGTTGCCTGAGTCATCTCAGTCCTTTGCTACGGGGCTGAGGCCTGGTGGCCGGGTTGCTGATGCTTAGCCTGGTCCTGGCTGGGTAGATGAGTGATATACTCTGTAGGAAAATAGTCAAACTAAGAACGAGGTGTTGCTGTCATCAAATTACTATAACCAAGAAAACGCAGATTTGTCATTCAATCATATGTTCATCTTCTAATTTCTTTTTCCCATGCAGTGGCCTTGCATGGTCTATGACAAGTGACACCTTACACTAAACCTAAGCTAACTAATGCTTTTATTCAGCTGGCAGACTGGCGTTGTTTATCTTCATGGAGTCTACCCCATAGGTTAAGGATTAGAGTGTGCTTATATAAATCCAATCTATCGGAGAAAAAGGGAAGTGGAATAGGGAAAGTGTGCGGGGTATGCAAACACAATCATTATGAATCACCGCCTCTACATCACACGAATCGTTTCTTTCCAAGATGGCCACAATTGTAGTAGACTCTGCCTCAATGCTAACTAGCATGTCATCCTCAAACAATGTGGTCTGCCATGGACGCTTTCTGTCGTCCACAGCAAGACTACGAACGAAAAGTGGCTGTGTCGAATGTAAGTACTGTTTGTTTCTTCGAGTGCATGATTCATGCTAATTTTTCTCTTCTCCTCTCTCTCTCTCTCTCTCCCTTTTTTAACAGGCCGTAGACGTTGGAAGAAGTGCGATGAGAAAAGACCGCGCTGTGGCGGAAGTATTCAGGGCACCCTCACTTGCACATGGCTGGCCGAAGGCCAGTCGCTGGACAGACGCAGGTCTACAAAATCATCCGACTGGCGTAGAAGCACATCTGCCACGAACACGAGCATGACTTAGTACAGCCAGTTAGTTCTGGACTCATCTATTAGCTTCACCGAAAATAAGCCATGCCCCTCGGTATTAGCAATGCCATCTCCTTTCCAGAAAGAGTATTTGTATCTCTATCGATACTTTGCAGAATGTGTCCTGCCACGGTGGCTTGTCCGGCAGACCTCACTCTCCCGGTATTCAGATCAAAAGCATATGCTCCGTCTTGCAGTTGCACATTCTCCACTTATGGGTGCCATCATCGCAATTGCAGCTATGAAAAAGCGGCAACAGCCATACAGCAATGTTACATTGGCTGTGAAGTGCTATCTCTTCACCATCAACAGCCTACAGAAATGGGTTGCGCGGGGAAACTATACCGGTAGCGAGGATTGGCTCTTAGCTATAACAGTCTTACTATGTGTCTTCGAGGTACTGCTGCGCTTTCAAGCCCTATCTTTGTGACGGCCAGTGGGTTTAGCGACTAATAGACTGATCCTATAAGAACTCACGTTGTGATTCTATGCCAAACGCAGGGCCTCATATCTTAGTTTCCGGAAAACTATTACGCCTCCGCACCCCACGATCCCTGAATCGCTCACAAGAGGTGATTGTCTTCGAGCGAGTCTGCGTCGAGTCATTCCTTTACCATGCCGTACTCATGACCCTGTTCGATTCGGCGCTGGACTGCCTCTCCAGCACCCTGGACAGACTAGATCTAGATCAGTATCTCTCTGATCCTGTCCATCCTGAGAATGCCACGCCTGGATCTCCAGCATATACGCAGCCAACTCTTGACGCATCCTACAAGTTTTACTTATTGATTGTGGATGTGGTCTGGCTCGCGCGGACATCGTTCTCTCCAAAATTGATTGACTATACAACTTGGCTTCGATTAAGAATTACATTTGCTTGGTGGGAAGAGGCAATTGGCGATTGCCATTTTGAAGAAATGGATAATAATATCGGGAAGTTATATACCATTGGCATCCGAATGCTGCTTGTTCAAGCAAACCCCTCGCTTTCAGTGAACGATGTTGTCAATTCACTGGAACTGTTATTCCAACATGGCTTGGCCATCATCCAACGACTGGATGTCCAGTATGTGTTTGTTTATTATTACCTCTGGTCACTTGTGGTCGTCGGTTCGATTGCAATTAGCCCTGCAGACTGCAAAATGATTGAAGACAAAGTATGCCAGGTTTCCGGGTCACCGCAAGAAGGCTCTGTTGCTTTGGCCAATTATTGTCTCAAGAAGGCTTGGGCTCAAGGTGTCATGTGCGAAAATCGAAGCCTACGGGTTTTTATACAACTTCAAACAATCTTGGAGGGGAAATAATGTTTTATCTTCCGAAATTCGGCTCTGATGACCCTGTATGTACCTATTCAAGCAAAAGCACCTACAACTCCCTCATGATTAATAAACCTGACGTGCCGCTTAACCTCTCAGAGCACTTTCCACCACCGCCGCATCTCGGAGAAGCTTTTCCTCCTGAAAAAACCTCCCCGTCAGATGTATATGGCAAGGCGCACCTTCGATCTCTTGGGGCTTGTCTGCCGGTTGTTAGCAGCCTGCGATGGTGAGGTATTTAGCCTTACATTTGGGCTGGTATATAACATCACGAATAAAACTCGCATCTGCAGCTTTATCCGCCTGGCCATATGGTATGATGCAGGCAGGATACTAAACACGTTAGTAAATGGGTACTGCAGCTCGATGAAGCTCATACATTCAGGTAATTGGAAATGAGAGTGTATTCCGGAATACCGTAGCTGTCGTGGGGGACCGCGCAGCTTTGGTATCCCGGCCCAAGCAGGATGTCCAGTTCCTTCTTCACAAATAGCTGCCGGATATGCGTCACAAACTGCCCACGCGCCGTATTCAATCGGTAGAGTTCACGCAAAGTGGGCTCCGGACCCGATTCGGTCAGGTCGTAGGTATATTTGAGCGATGGAATATACGGCTCACCACTCCTCTTCACGTGGCTCAGCGGAGTATTATCGGGGTCCATGCTAAAGTACCGCCACGCTATGTCCTTTGCATCAGACAATGAGGGGAGCTGACCTGACAAATCAACAACCTTGTGACCAGCAGCAACCAATTTCTTCACGGCAGCCTGCAGAGTACGCTGAATCAGGGGATGCAATGGAAACAATGGATCTTCTGGCATCACCCCAATGGTGAGAACGGACTGGGATTGATAGGGCCTGAAAGGCACACCCAGTACATCGTTATCAAGATCCGCCGCGTTTGAGTTGAATACGACTTTCAACAAGAGTTCCGCATCTCGGACCGAGTGGCACAAAGGCCCGGCTACTGGAGCGATGCCTGTCCCTCCCGGGCGAGCACCAGACAATTGACCACCGTAAGGAACACGACCTACGGAAGGCTTGAATCCAACAACACCGCAGCACAGAGCCGGGATCCGGATGGAACCCGCAATGTCTGTTCCTATTCCTAAGAGAGACCCTCTCATGGCCACCAATGCGCCTTCACCGCCGCTGCTGCCGCCCGCTCCAAGGTTCAGTCGGCACGGGTTTAGAACACGGCCGAAAACGTTGTTGTGCGAATCTGCAGTCATCATCGTCTGTGGGATATTTGTTTTGACATAAAGGACGGCACCCGCAGCAAGGAGGACATTGACCAGTGCTGAGTTTGTCGTTTGTGGCGGCCGGTCAAGAAACGAAACGAAACCGAGAGTGGTCGGGATCCCTGAGACGCTGAATGATTCTTTTATGCTGATAGGAAGACCATGCAGCGGCCCAACGGTCTTGCCCGTAGAAGCCAGATAATTGTCCAAGTTGCGTGCCCTGCTGAGGGCCATTTCGAAGAAGGTCTCGGTCAAACAGTTGGTCAGCTGCTGGGCAATTGCGGCACGCTTAGAAAATGCGGTCGTCACCTCGACAGCAGTGAATTGGCGAGAGGCAAGCTTTTCAAGCAAGGCGATTGCATCGTAGTTCTCGGTAATATCTAACTCCCGTTCGTTCAGAATCCCACATCTACCGGGAATGTCGAGAACGCTCGCCTGGTCATTTTGTGTAAGAGACTCTGACAGTTTCCATTCCCAAGGGATTGCAGCTGCAGCTTGATTTCGCTTGATCTTGGCTTTTTCCTGCCACGTTTCGAGGGTCATGTTGATATTGGTACTGTAGTACTGTATTCTATGATTGAGAAAAATAGAAGCTTGTACAGAACGAGGGTCCCGCAACGGTGTATTCCATTGGCTTTATAGCAGTTGAGCCGTCTCGTATTCTTTATTAGATTTTATTGGGAAGAGTGCAACGTAGGATGGCTATCATGGCCGCTTTGGATATGTACTCCAACTGGAAAGATGGTGAGAATTGACCAATTGCATCATTTTGCGCTGCTATCTCCTCATCGGGCCACAGTTACCGATATATATTGAACTTCGCACATTCTGTTCCGAGTACAGGGTCGTCCTGTCATGCCTAGATATCGATATACACCATGAAATATCCATTTTAGCACTTATATACCTTATAAGATCTAGATGCACTGTAGTAAAATTCTCGTCACTATCTGCTGAGTACCCTAATGACAGTGCATGCTTTCTGTCTTCATTGAACTCTTCCATAACCGGATTTTCCGTCGAGGCTGTTCACCTTTTATCTAATACTCCTGAAGAAAGTGGCTAGGGGCAAGAGAGAATAGAACTCTAATTTTGGCTTTACTTCGGGATGGAAGGGTCATCTGAGCCTCCTGGCACCGTGTTCTTAGAAAATGGTAGCGTCTGATCTGCTCGCATCTACTGCGACCCGTTCCACTGACATATATGATTCCAAGGACTCAACGATCTGAATGGAATGCAAACAGATGGAGATGGACGAATTGTATTGATACCACAGCCTTCGATTGACCCCAATGAGCCTTTGGTGGGTGCGGTGTTGTTCCATCTTTCCTGCCTCATGCTGGTGCTAAATCCGTGTCCACAGAATTGGCCCGCATATCAAAAGGTGCTGATATTTGGCATTGCCAACATGTTTACTCTCATGGTTTATGCGACGTATGTTATGGGTCATCCCTTCCGCTGGATGACTGGATGCTAACCGAAGACAGCCTGGATGTAAGCACCGTGACATGGCCTTCCCTAACGAAAGATTTCGGATTCTCCGACAGCGAGCTCACGGCCAGCTATGCGGTTAGCTTTACGGGACTGGCTGTGGGATGTATTTTCTGCATTCCCATCGCCATTTCTGTTGGGAGAAAATCGGTTTACTTGGTCGCGTCGCTCATGATGGTGCTGATCAATGTGGGCCAAGCCATCTTCAAAACCAAGACCCAATATATGATTTTGCAGGTTCTAGCGGGATTGGCCGGATCAATCAACGATACCATCGTGCAGATGACCGTATGCCCTGTTATTCCAATATATGCATATAATACTAATTCCAAGGCGTGAACCCTCACAGATAGTCGATCTCTTCTTTATCCATCAGCGCGCGACAATGGCTGGGATCTATTCGTTCACAGTGGTGGTTGGGGTAAGGAACCTGAGCCTTACTGGGACGGGCTTCTTTTCTGGACTTGATATCTAACGTGCTTAGGTATACCTCAGTTTGATTCCGACTGGCTACATTATTGAAAGCCAGGGATGGCGCTGGGTCTGGTGGTATTGTGCCATTCTCAACGGATTAGTTTTCGTGAGCATTATATTCCTTTTTGAGGAGACCCGATATGCTCGCACGGCAGGCAACTGCTTCGTCGGGGAAGAGACGCCTGAGAGGTCAGCCGCTGAGCATAATAAGCTGGATATTCCAGATGACCCTAAGAATTATGAAGCCACGCGTCCTCCCTTGTCCGAGCCCCCGACGACTGGTATGGCAGAAGAGGTCTTTCTCCAGCGTAAGACCTATTTTCAGCGGGTAACTTCGTTGGGCCCGCCGCCGGACTGGAGCATCCGAACTTATTTGCGATACCTGCAGCGGCCATTTATCCTTTTTTTCCGTATTCCAGCCGTCGCATTTGTGGCTATCCAATACTCCTTCGTCCTTTGCTGGGTGGCGGTGCTGGCAACAACCCAGCCTATGTTATTTTCTGCTCCACCCTATAATTTATCGTCAGTTGGCGTGGGTAATGTGAATATATCTCCATTTGTAGGGGCTCTCGTTGGCTCAATCTATGGGGGTCCGCTGAATGACTACTATGTGATCTGGATGGCCCAGCGGCGAGCGGGCAGATATGACCCAGAATTACGCCTGCACATGCTCCTTGCGCCGTTGTTCATCACCCCACTGGGCCTGTTCCTATATGGCATCAGTATTGATCAGGTAAAATTTCCTGCTCACAGCACATGAGACACGTTGACTCATCCATCATCCCATCTAGGGCATGGCGTGGATCATCCCAGTAATTGGATCGGGCCTCGCGGGTTTTGGGGTGGGATCAGTGATGTCAATAATCTTTCCATACGTTGAAGATAGCTATCGCGAAGTACTTCCCCATTAGTCTCCGACGGTGGTGAATTTGACTAATGTGAAATTAGCTCGTCGCCGAAGCTGTGGTGGTCGTCACCTGCATTCGTAATGGGATCGCCACGGCCGCCGCATTTGCTGTCAGCCCGTGGCTTCGTGGTATGGGAGTGCAAAACATGTTTATCACCGCGGGGTGTTTATGCTTTGCGATCCTGCTGCTGACAGTCCCCATGATTATTTGGGGGCGAAAAGCACGTCACTACACAGCTGGCTTCTACACAGATATTGTGGCTAGTAACTAAGTAAGAACAGGAAATGTTGCAATACAGGGTTTAGGGATGATAAGAGCGCGTTAGTCGGTAAATAGATTGCTACAACGATGTGTGACTGCATACGCAGCAATTTGTAAGTGGTGAAGATCTTTTAAAGCCCTTCCGAGCCAGATGTGGAGAACCACAGCGCAAAATGATATTATTAGACAACTATTGTGGGTATGAGCAGAGGCGACCTAACAGTGATTGTTATTGGCGGAACAAGAGTAATTTAGGGCCATGGAACGACGGAACCAAGTAATGCGGGGAATCTGGGGTTTACCGGCTGGCTAATTGAACAGTTGCCTTGGCCTTGATAGTGCTTAGACTGCGTGCGCGTGCCTATGTGTGTCTGTGTTTGACTCGGTTATTGCTGTACTTCCCTTCAATATTCATGATGCTGCAGTTAGATACTCCCCCGGATTTATGAGCCAGCCTCCTGCTTCCAATCAGTTCTATTACAAAGTGACTACTAGTACACCGAGCCTGCCCCTTGCACTCGGAATTTTCAAGTAAAATACAGCAATGTTTGAGCAATGTTTGCATTTTTCGGTATCTTATAGTCCTCAAGCCTCGCTGCTTTTCTAGGAACGAGCAAATCTCCCACTCAATGAACCACCAGCAACGATTTGCCGGTCCGCAACAAATTCTGGAACTGGGATGGAAAGGGCCGCGCTCTACTTAACAGAATATACGCACGCCCCTTAACTAAGGACATGATGCAAATTATGGTTCCCTTGGCTGTAAGAAGAAGATTGATTGCCTTCGCGAAAACCCCAAAAGTGCTATTGGAAACATCATAATAACTGCATAGTTGCGTATTTCAGTTTTTGCGCAGGAGGCACTGTGCCATGAGCCCTCAGGTCTTACAGCACGCATGAATTTCTTTAGGAGGGAACTAGATCTCTCCTTGTGATCTTCATCGGAATCGGGGGCGGATATTTGACTGCGCTGACTCTGATACCATCTCTCACATCCTGGTTAGGATCGAGGAGATCAAACTACGCAGATGCATAAGTTAATCTTGGCCTTCCTTTCCCCAAAGATTATTTTAGGGTGGGATTAACTCACATCGAAATTCATCAACAACAGCGGTAGTGTCTTCTTCATCTCCAACCACGCAATATGGATGCCCGTGCACACCCTCTTGCCGGCACTGAATGTTAGGAATGAACGATCCATTCGCCGGCGCTGATCTTCGTTTGCTTCAAGCCACCTCTCGGGTCTGTACGAAGTCGAGTCCTTACCATAGACGTCTTCGTCAAGTTGAATGGCATCGATTTGACATCCAACGACTGCGCCTCCAGGGATAAACTGGCCCGCAATCATCGCACCTGCCGGGGGAACGACTCGGTCAAGACCCCAGGATGCGACTGGAAGAAGCCGCATAGACTCCTTCAAAACCGCATCTAGATAAGGCATGCTGTTGACTTCTGTCCATCGAGGCATGTTGGACAGTGTACCAACACGAAGGTTCTGCTCGATAGCTTGCAGAAGCTTATTCCTCGCAGCGGGGTTTTTTGAAAGGAAATACAGTGTATATGTCAGAGTACCGGCAGTGGTATCAGCGCCTGCACCAATGGTGGACATGATGATACCCAGCAACTCATCCTGTCGCACGAGGTCAGGATATTTTGCCTGACCTTCGAGAAACTTGGAGCAAAGATCTTTGTACCGTTGCTTATTAGTATCATTCCTTCTCGCTTCCAATTTGCTTATCCCAACCCTAGCAAGGGGACTATCACCGACTCCTCGTAGGAGCGTTGCGAGCCAGCTCTTATTTAGAAGGAAGTCGGCTTCAGGAGCTGCGCCCCATTGGCCCCAACGGTCGAATCGGTCCATGACAGCAGCAAGTGTCCCGTCAATGTCGTCCCCCTTGGCCAGTAAGCCGAGCGTGTCGCTGAAGGCAATGCGAATCAACATGTCCATGGCGAAGAACTGAAGCCACTGGCCGATGTCGGTGTCCGGGTTCTTGGTAAGAGCTTCAATAAGTTCCTTACCAGTTGCTTCGATAGAATCTTCGTAGTCCAGCAAAGAGTTGGTAGTAAAAGCACGACCGACCGATTTGCGCACCGCTGTGTGCTGTGCCTCGTTCATAGCAATGATGCTGGGCACAGCCCGCTTCTTGCTTATAGGAACAGCCCCATAGTAAGAAGGGCCCTTCTTCCACGTTGGATTGGTACTGTAGACGATGGGAATGGCGGCCGGGTCACTGATGCTGACATGATTGGGCCCCAATCGCACGAGCTTTCCGTATTTCTTGTGCAGCGCGAGAATCCTTGCGGTGTGGCCTTTGGTGTTCTGAGACTTGAATAGCCAAAGGTTTGTGAATCTGGCCCAGAACGGTCCGGGGATGTGTGATAACGAAGAGTAGGATCTCAGCAGTCGCAAGGCGAGGAGGCCGACTATGGCAAAAATGACAGTGACTAGCATCTTGAGGCAGGCGTGGTACTGAAGAGAATGGAAGTTTTTTGAAGGGCAGTCCGTAAATCAATACATACACGGCTGGTCAGAACTATTACGCATTTACAATTTTTTAAACTTGGCCAACTGAGTAGAGACCAGTCCTGCGTTTATGGGGCCTGGCGTTGTGTCTGGCGTAGTATCGGTTCCTCATTCCGCTCCCCAAATTCAATCGTCGAGTCGGAAACGTTGCTATGAGGAAATGGCGAGAGGCTGATAGGATTCTATATTCCGAAGGTACGATTGAACAAGCCAGTGTTTTTTGAGTTCTGGGGCTCGTTCCGGAGATTGATGGTAACTGGACAAGGGGGCATACTGTAGTGATGGTGGTTGACGAGGAGTGGAGTCAAGTATCGCACCATCCCCATTCAGTAACGAAGTACGTTCTACCCAGTCAGATGGACCCTTTCCGTGAGGGGCTGCATTCCTTCCAAAACTCGGTCCGATAGGACCGATAGTTGCAGTTGTCATCTCCAGTCGCCTCGCCGCATCCGCCCGATGATATTGACCTGTCCATGGACAACACTGCCAATTCTGAATGAACTTGTCAAAATGGAAACATCTCAAACCGTTTCACGGAATCTGCAAGCGCCCTCGGATGCTCCCAAGCGATCTGCCAAGGCATGCAATAGATGCCGGAAAAGGCGGACCAAGTGTATTGGGGAGCCTCCATACCCATGCAAAACATGCAGAAATGCCGGGCATGCCTGCGTCTACTCTGAGACTGAGAAACGGGTCACTGTTTCGGAAAGCTACCTTGTTGAGCTTCAGACTCAAGCTCGAGCATCCATCAACGCCCGAGATGATCACGATCGCGCTGCGGATGTGGCAGAGACATCCAGTGAAGATATCGAGCTCGGATTTACAAGCACCGATAACTGGGTTCTCAGCAAATCTGGGCAGTACCGTACGTAATTATCAGCATTCTGCGACATACTAAGCTAACTTGGGCAGATTTTATGGGCAACTCATCAACTACATACATTGCCAACCGGCTGAATCCGACGACCGAGAACTTGGATTGGCGCATGTATCCTCACTACGAGGACACTGCCTGGCTCAGACCATTCATCAATCCTGAGCTACCGCTTCTACCACCGTTTGAACTTGCAAAGCGTTTGTATCGTGCGCAGCATGCATACATTGGCAAAATATTCTCGTTTCTCAGTGAAAAGGCCTTTTATCAACGTCTTGAGCGAGTCTATGCTCGACACCTGGACCCAAATAATACGGATGAACGACTAATCTATTGCCAAATACTTCTCGTATTCGCCTTTGGTCAGATGTATTCAATTAATCAGTGGATTGGTGATGAAGGGCCGCCTGGATTCAAGTACTTCAAGCACGCCCTTACCTTTCTACCAAATATGTTCGAGGACTGCTCCATCTTGTTCGTTGAGGTGTTGAGCTATGTTGCGTACTTTATGCAGTCGATCAATCGAAGAGACACGGCCTACGTGTACATCGGCATTGCCCTCAGGATGGCAATTTCTCTCGGGCTGCACCAGGAAGTGTCCGATCAAGAGATCGATAGTGAAAGACGGGAGCACCGACGAAGGGTCTGGTGGTCTACTTACAGCATGGAGAGGTTACTTTGTGTTACGTCTGGACATCCGATAGCTATCAAGGACGAGGATATTGAGCTTCTCCCACCCAGTCCTATACCGGGCGAGGACGGCCACGTGGCTTCAATTCTCGCCAGTTACACAGAATTATCCAGAATAGATGGAATAATAGGAGAGAAGATATATCGCAAGAGACAGAAGTCTGGGTTTGACTTGTATTCCTGCATTCAAGACATCATGAGAAGGCTTAACGACTGGTTTGCGCGGCTCCCGGAGAGAGTGCAGTTGAATTTCTCAGACTTGGACCAGGCGCCACACCGGGAAGTTGTTTCAACTCACTTGCACTATTATCATTGTATCAACATGACGGCTCGTCCGATTTTGTTGTATGCTATTCAGCGACAATTGGCAGCAAATACCCAGCGTCCGAATGTGGCTCGATGGGAAGATGGATTCCCTCCAGGTATTGTCCATGTCATCGACACAGCCATATCTGCCGCAAGATCTAGCGCTTTGCTATTGAATACTACAATGAAATATAACCTTGTCGGTAAGTCAGGAGAATCTTGAAGTGAGAGATTGATTGTCTCCCTAATCGTCACCAGCAACGTACGGGTTTATCGATGGGGAGCAGGCCTTCTCGGCGGCTCTACTTCTCGTAATGGTCAACATCGCCTTCCCGTATAAAGCGAGGAATGCCTCTGCAATGGATATGGCATTGAATGTTCTGCAGATGATGGCAGGGAACGGGAACAAATATATTCGCGCGTGCCATTCGCTGCTGACCAAGATCAAGAGTTCGATCAGGACAAGGAATTCACCCAATCCCGAAGACAATGATGACCAGGTGCAGGCAAGGGATCAAGAACAGAGCAATAATAATGGTATGTCTACAGAAAGTATCATAGCTGCAGAACTTCCCCACGACCAGGGCCAAGCATTTAATTTGGATTTCGAAGGGGATCCTGGCCTCTGGACAGAAGTGCTGGACTCTATCGACATCGATATGGATAGACAATGGGTTGAGGCAACTCTGTTGCGAGGACAGCAGTTACAGGAAATTGACCAGTTGATGTAGTTAAATTGATCGCTTTTCACGCGTCTCTCTACTGGTATTTGGGATATCTCTGGCATCGCAATAAAACCTCGTAGGCAAGGGATGGTATAACAGTCATTGAGGTTCTTCTGCCATATCTGTATGAATATATATGATAGTATCTTTCAGTGGGTTCCATTCTGTATAGCCCCCTTGATGCCGTAGCCACCTCCACCAGGAGTCATGATAACAACCCTATCACCAGTCTTCACAGGCACACTACCCTTGCCGCTCATGTTAACTTTCCTTTCATGACCAGTGTACTTATCCTTTGTAAGCCACAGGTTCAGGCCGGCTGCTCCAGGTTCGCCGCCTTCCATGCCATACGGTCGATGCACACGTCGTTCCGACAGGATGGAGCACTGCACTTGAGTGAGAAATTCGATTTCTCGAACCACGCCATCGCCTCCCCTGTTGCGCCCAGCGCCTCCTGTATTCTCGCGGAGCTCGAAGCGGCGGAGCACGCAGGGGTATCGCTTTTCCAAAACCTCAGGATCAGTAATGCGGGTGTTCGTCATGTGCACATGCACACCACTCTCTCCAACCCAGCTATCGCCTGCACCAGCTCCACCAGCAATGGTCTCGTAGTAACCAAAACCTGGCATGATCCTGCCTGTCGGCTCATCGACCTGGGCGTCAACACCAAACGTCAGGTTGTTCAGGCAACCCTGGGAGGCGGCACACGCATGCAGCGCCTTGAGTACCACATCAGTGACCCGCTGACTGGTCGTTACATTACCGCCAACAACAGCAGCTGCACCAGTGGGACTCAAAATGCTAGGTTTTGGGATCCTTATAACAACGGGGTTTAGACACCCCTGGTTCAGAGGAACATCCGAATTGATCATACATCGCAAGACATATATGATCGCCGAGTGGGTGATAGCCTCCGGCGCGTTAATGTTACCACGGACCTCCGGGCCCGTACCCTCAAAGTCGAACACAGCAGAGCCTTGTTTGTCAATCGTAATGGTGAGCTTGATGGGTGTCCCGTCATCCATGAAATCCTCGACCTCCAGCGGGCGACTGCCATAGCGATCGTACATGTCCTTAAGAAGGTTTCGCACAGCCAACTCCGCCGTTCGCTGGATCTCGTACATATACATCTGCACTGTTTCGAGTCCGTACTCCTCGACCAAATTCTGGATCAATGCAATACCACGGGCATTGGCAGCAATCTGAGCCTTGAGGTCCGAAATGTTGTCGCTCAAGTTTCGGCTACCCGAGCAGCCTTCGTACTTCGATGGGATTTCCAAGAACAGCTCGCGCATGCGGTCTTCATTAAAGACGCCATTAGAGACGACCTTCTCTGAATCGATAGCCGCACCCTCCTGCCAGAGCTCGGTGGAGTTGGGAGGCATGGATCCGGGAAGGATGCCGCCGACTGTAACCGACAATTATCAGTAATCGTGGAATGGATAGTTAAAGAAAAGCTTACTTACTATCTGCATGGTGACCACGCGAGGCGACATAGAAAATTATGTCGTTAGTTCCTTGCTTGAACACAGGGGTGACAACGGTCACGTCGGGCAAATGCGTTCCGCCAGACACAGGGTGGTTCGACACCAAGACATCACCATCCCTCAGCTTCCCTTGCCAACGTTTATGCTGGTGTCGAACAGCAAACTGCATCGAACCTAGATGGACAGGAACGTGTGGTGCATTTGCGACAAGTCCACCATCAGGGGAGAATAGAGCACAAGAAAAGTCGAGTCGCTCTTTGATATTGGTCGAGACGGCAGTCTTCTGCAGAGTACGGCCCATCTGCTCAGCAACCGACATGAACCTGTGGCCGAAGATCGACAGGCGAATAGGATCGACCTTTGCCGAGTCGGTAGTCTCTCGAGGTGCAGACTCTAGGTCGATGAGCACACATGTGTCAAGAATGTGAATAACCGCATTGGGACTGACTAAGATAGTCTGTGTCTCGTCGATTATAATGATTGGGCCGTGGAGTCTCACATTAGAGCTGAGATCTCGAAGCCGGTAGACAGGGGTGCTTCTGAATCCAGTCTCCGAGTCGAAGTAGACGTTTGTATACTGCGTGGGTGTACCTGCTTCTTCCAACTTCGCATCCTTAAGCTGCTGCAGGGGGCTCTTCTCGGTTGTCTTATTCGCGGACGCAATAGTTCGAACTCGAACATCATCAATGAGGACCGGGCGCTCGAACGTAAAGTTAAACTCCCGGCGATGTCGCTCGACGAAGGTTGACAAGAAATCACCATCTTCAGGCTTAAGGATCATCAAACTTGTATCCGAGCCCTCATACCTCAAGTTCAGGTAAATTTCGTGTCTGAGTTGCTTCTCTGTGAATCCCTGGTTCCGCAGCTGCTCGGTGGTGCGGCCAATGAGACCCTGTACCTTGTCAGTGACCAACTTCTCGGCACCAACGTAGTTAGCAGCCATAGGCTCTTGTGCCTCATGGACAATTTCAGCAAGAGCAAGGCCGTAGGCCGACAAGATGGACGAGTACTTATGGATAATGATGCGTGAAATATTGAGCGAGGCGGCGATATTGCAGGCGTGCTGGCCACCGGCACCACCAAAGGATGCTAGGTGATGGGATGAAGTTTCAAAACCGCGTGCTTCCGTCAGGTTGCGGATAGGCCTCGTCATCGATTCATCAGCTACCTTTAGAAAGCCTAGAGCGACCTCTTCAGGGGTGAGTTGGGTGGCGCCGTGCTCCGAGTTGATTTGTTCAGTGAGCTCCTCAAACAGCTTCCGAGTAATATCTTTGTCCAAGGGCTGGTCTTCATTGGGACCGAAAATCTTGGGGAAATACTCGGGCAGGAGGCGTCCCAGGAAAAGATTAGCATCAGTAACCGTCAGCGGTCCTCCCTTTCTATAGCAGGCCGGACCAGGATGGGCGGACGCAGATTCAGGCCCCACCATAAACAGGCCGTTCTTCCAGGACAGAATAGATCCACCTCCTGCAGCAACAGTGTTTATATCTAATTGCGGCGCTTGGATGCTGACACCCGAAATACTGGAGGAGAAGGTATGGTCCAGGTGACCGTCAAACCGCGAGACATCGGTGGATGTGCCTCCCATATCAAAGCCAATAATGGGCACTCGCGCCTCTTCATCCCAACTCGTTGAAGCATATCCGACCACACCGGCAGCAGGACCGGAAAGAATGGCTTTCAAGCCGCTGAACTGGCGGAAGTCGACCAAGCCACCATCAGACTGCATGAACTCAACCCGGCAGCCGTGCGAGCCTGCCAAGCCACCATCAAAGTTTGGGGAGATGGAATCAATGTAAGACCTGATAACTGGGGTGAGGTAGGAGTCGGCAGTAGCAGACATGCCGCGAGGGACAACTTTGATCATAGGTTGCAGTTGGGACGACAGGGAAACTGAGAAGCCTAGTTTGTTCGCGATCTCGCCGATCTTGAGCTCATGGTTGGGGCAGGCAAATGAGTTGATCAGAGCAACAGCCACTGAGCTGTATCCTTGCTTCTTCAGCATTTGCAGGTCTGCGGTGACCTTCTCGGTGTCTAGCTCTCGGGCCACGTAGAATTTCTCCCCGGTGATACCCTCAATCTCTCGGAAAGGCAACAGAGCCTCTTTGGACGAACGGGGATGCGAAGGGATGATGCGCTCGTCAACCTCGACCACCTCTTCGAATAAGGCGTTAGGTCGCCTCGCGGAAAGGTCGAAGATATCGGGACGGGCCTGGTTGCCGATTCTAAGGAGGTCCTTGAAACCAGTGGTGGTCAAGAGTGCGGACCTCGTACCTTTGCGCTCCAGAAGGGCATTGGTGGCAACTGTCGTACCCATCCGTAGGCATTCTATGTCGTCCAATTGGAGGGGTTTTCCTCTGGGAAGGGTAGCGCCTGTCGCTGCCTCAAGGACCCTACGAATGCCTTCTGTGGGAGCATCACGGTAGTTGGAAGGGTCAACGGAAAGGAGTTTGAGGACAATGTCAGGCTTGCCAGGCACAATGGCGTGGACATCGGTGAATGTACCGCCACGGTCAATAGAAATTTTGATCTTATTGCTCGACATTGTGAGGGAATAGAGGAATGATGGTTAATAGTCCTCTCATAGCTGTCAAGAGGCAATGAAATGAACATTCATAAATACCTTAAGGATAGTGGACTACGGGAACCGCTAGCCGGAGTCTCCAAATCGGTAAGTAGTGCCATGGTGAGTAATAGTAGGCTCTAGATACCGCGCCCGAAAAGCCCAAGGTCACAAAGTGTCGGGACCCACTACCCGGTGACCA
Organism: Aspergillus sp. S3505; assembly: GCA_023627475.1. Taxonomy (NCBI): domain Eukaryota; kingdom Fungi; phylum Ascomycota; class Eurotiomycetes; order Eurotiales; family Aspergillaceae; genus Aspergillus; species Aspergillus sp. S3505. The sequence goes on along the minus strand of JAMAHJ010000070.1, from coordinate 56,956 downwards.
CCAAGCACTGCGGGTATCGAGGTCCGAACCCAGAATAAGTGGGAAAGGTAGAGATTCCTCCCGGTGCTATGGGTGCATCCCCGGATTCCTTTTAGTGCCCCTCGCGGGACTATCCTGGCTAGCTGTGGCTGACGCGCCGTTGAAAGGTTGGTCTTCCATATTCGGTCGTCGGCTATCCAGAGAGTAATCCAACTGGCCAACCGCCCATGGTACATTTGCAGATGACTGGTTCATATTGGGGAAAGATTTCTTAATCATAGAATACACTTGATTGGGTGTCTACAATCCTGATGTGTCTGTTTTTTTAATGGGGATCATATCAACCTACAAGATAGAACATGCTATCGACAAAATAGTCTCAGGAAATCAATTTATTCCAGTCAAGTCTCAAATTGCGGGGTCCAGTGCTGTGTTCCTGTGATAATCGATTTGATTACTGGCTATATTCTATCAATAATTATATCATATTTTCCGGCAAACTGACGACTCCCCACAATATGCAGCCGAAAACCTCCTGTTTAGGGTATTCCAGGGCCATATTGCAGAACAGCGAACCCTTTCATAATATGGAAATACTGCTCGAATCCGTCCATTCGATAACAAACTATTCTATGGCTGCTCTTAATCATTATCCAATACCCTACCCCCTTAGGACAAATATACGAGCCATGCCGTGAAATAGCAAGGAGGTTGAAATATGAACTATTTTCATTGTCAGGTTATCCCACTTAATTACATCACTCCTTGAAAGGTGGCTCAATGTCATGTCTGCATGCTATACATAGTTCTGGAGTATCACGCCAGCTGGTCCACAGATTCAACAGAATGATCGGTGTTATTATTCGTGCTACACCCTCCTCGTGAATAACCTTGCCAGGCGTTTGAGGGAGAAGATCCGGCTTCCTCTCTGGACCATTTTCAATGCGAGCACTTAAAGAAGTGGCATCGTGACGCGGTTTGAGTAATCGACATTCTCTTTCACGCTTTCGATCCGGTCATTACATGTGCCAAAAAACCGGTCCCAAAGACGGGTTTGCTTGCCATAGTTGTGGCTTTTTCTCCATCCATAGCGGTGGTGCAGGTCATGGTCTTCGATTACCAGTTCTGCGTCGAAGAGCTCCAGCAACCAATTTAAAGTGGAGGGCGCGCCACCATGAATTCGAAGGCCGCTATGTCCGATGAATTCCGAGAAAGCAACATATTGGTAACAGATCCACCATTCATAAAATCCCATAGGCAATCCGAAGAGCTTCAGGGTAAAATATGCAAGAAGCGGGATGCCTATTATATCCATAAACTCTTGCTCATGGTCGGCATAAGCAGCAAGCATTGGGTTAGGATGCTTCGTCAGGTGGTGCCTGCGGTGGAATTTCCACAAAGGGCCCGTCGAGTGCATCAAGCGGTGATACCAATAGAACCAAAAATCGACCGTGATGCTATAAATACCTATCTCTAAAGCTAGCCAGCCCCATCTGAGAGATGCCGGTTTTTCATTTTGTCGGTAGGTCACAAAAATGGCCATGATTATGCGAAGCGTTGAGGTGGAAATCAGCTCCCGTATAACCTTGTCAACACCAACATCAGGAATACCATCCCGTGGATGCTTGTCACCATCCAAGAAACCGTAGGCTTTACCCAGGCGGCGCATAATATGCATTTCATGGATACCGTTCAGCTTGAAGGCACCGGCATACAACGCAAACGCGGAGATGACGTCCAGATTAGAGCCGGTATAAGTTGTGTAGGCTTGATGAACAATGAGCGGGATCGCAGCGTGGAGCAGAATCCATAAGTGAAGAGACCATTCTCGCATGGCGGGTATTTTATCCTTCTTGGAAAAAATAGGAACTTCTCTATCGGAATCAATGAGGTGCAGGCCAAGAAGTTCAATCATCCAGTGAGAAATGGTCCATTGGGATTGGTCATGGCGCCAGGTGGACACCATTGAATCGCCGGCATTATGCTTGGTGGGTGTATTAGTAGACATTCTGGTTGTATTATCTCTGGGTAAGAGGCGATATGAATATATGCATATATCCAGGCTTATAGACACTTATATTCCTTGGCCAGCTCAAAGTCACTCGGCGTCTGGCCACAGCATGTGAATTGACGATCGGCAACCCCACAACCTGGAGAGGGGACAGTATTTGCGGGAGCTGTATAGTCAGTCAAAAATTAAATTCAGTCCTTGACACATGATGCAGCCGAGAGAGCGTTTGGGATGATAGGCCGTTCTGATGCGGGAGAGACTGCTTCTGTAATTGGGGAATTCTTTTTTCTGTTGTCAGCCTCAGTCTCCAACAGTTCTACTGGGCGGGGAAGCATTGTTTTGAATGGATTTCGCATTGCATACTGTTCTTAGTATTTCCTTATGATCAGGGTTAGTCGACCAATAGAGAGATAGTAGGAATTTGGTTGTTGCGACATGTATTTTTTTTTATGGTTGAATGTGGTCATAATAGCATTCACAAAGAACGAATGTAGGTTGCCTCGGTAAAACACAAGATCTCACCCGGTTTCGAGTTCAAAAAGCTCTCACTCACCCGAATTCTGGAAGGGGACTCGCACCAGGGTACACTAGTAATGGTGAATATCTTCTATGTCAAGGCTGGCATCCAACCGGAGAGGACAGCAATACCATAGCCAAGAAATCACACGGGTTACGAACCCCTGTGTTTGTTCTTGTTGGGTTGGTTGGTATATGCAGGGAAAAGTTGCATTGGCAAAAATGTGTGATTTCTACGGACAACTAAACTATTATGATTTAGTTCTATTAACAAATCCAATCCCCTTCCCTTCACAGTTCTTGCGTTTCTCATTTATCCTTGAGTACATAGTATATTTAGAAATTTTGTACGGCACCTAGGGGATACAGGGAAATATAGTTGATGCCAAAGATAGAAGGATGGCACCAGGTTGGCCTATCACTATAGGCTTAGGCCTACAGTAGCCTATCAGTAATACTACTGAGCACAATAAGAAAAATTAGATCATGGCCATGTGTGTGTGTTTGCCAAGTGGAAGCATAATAGCCAATGAATATACTAAGATCTGGCGGAACTCGTGCGACACCAGGCGATATGGGATGATAGGGTCACCCTCTTTCTACAAGAAGCAGATTCCTCACAGGAAGGTGAAGAAGCCGTTGCGCGCCATCAGGCCTTTACATCTGCTCAGACGGTTTCACATACCCAGCAAGGGCAGGGTAGCTTGCTCGTTATCTCAAGAGATGTGCGCCTGATGACAAGGTACGGAATATAGGAACAGCAAGCCTTGAAAAATGTTTGGCGGGGACACGAGATACCGAAAAATAAACATACTGCTCAACTTGTTTAGCGGGTGGGCTCGGTGCACCGGTTCACTGTTTGTAATCACGAAATGTCGATTGAGACCGTTTGAGAACAGAACGCCGACTCTAAACTGGGGGACTATCTAGCTGCAGGCACGGCGAATATTGAAAGAGAAATACAGCATCAATTACTCTATATAGAACGGCCCTACTCGCTTGAACCGACTGAATTTGTGTTGTCAGGTACACTATTTATCTATGTATGAGAATATGAGAATCTGCTAAGCCTATGCAGTGGATGCTTAATGATTCCGAAATATGCGCTGTAGAATGCTCGGCAGTACCCTATATTAGCCAAGATGCACAACCGACACAAATCAAATCAACCTTTCTCCATCTGTTATCGTTGGCCGTCGGAACATACAACCCTATTTTACCTTGAACTTCGGAGTACAACCCCCAACCAGTGGAGATCGGATCGAAGACCTATCCAAGGAAACCGAACTACGCGCTATGTAGTAACTAAACTAGACCTATTGACATTACCTAATACCATCGTATCAAGATGTGGAGCTTCTTAATATACCCTTAGACAGCCCCAGCGCCTCGGTTACTCTGCATTTCGAGAGTTTTCCCTCGCCGGCGCGACTATAAAAGTCGTACGGACTGGCTTGAATGGTGGTGTTTCTTTCGTCACTAAACCAACTTGAAACACCCGTTCTTCGGCCACTCCACGTGTGCAATAATAATACATCAGCGTTCAAGTTATGTGAGAAACCGGAAAAATGTCTTCGCTTAGCAAGAGGGAAGCCCGCTCAGAGAAGGTTCCTAAAGCCAGCTCTTTTCCCAGGCCCTTGTGGTTGGTAGCATGTTGTACGTCTCTGGAAACACAGGGTCGACCCAACTACAGGAAATTTCGTCGAGGGTGCCGTGGTGAACCGTGCAGTAAGTCCTACCAATAATCTGGCCAAGTCCCCTTGCTAACAGGTTGTTAGACTCAGACCCTGAAGAACATATCCTTGCGGAACCAAACCTTTTGTTGCGCTTGAGCATCACCTTTTCCTTCTTCTACGTACATGCACATACGTTCTATAGGCAATATATCTCTGCCTTCAGCTAGTCCTCCCCATATAGACCTCATTTAGTCCGGAGTAATCGACTCCCGAATTCCCCTTTGAGGTACGATCCGAGAGACCCTGCTTCACGCCACTATCCAATCAACAAACGTCAAACTGCGAATCCATCGTCTTAATCCGCCAAAACTCGATATCCTCTCAATCTTCCCAACATACTCCGCGAAGGATCAACAACAGAACTCAGCATAACAAAGATTTTGCCAAGCGCACGCCAAACACCATGAACCAGAAACAAAACAGCAAAACACACATTGTTGAGCACCACACAGACAATTCTTTCTTCTTCACCAAACAACCTAGCCCCAGCCACCCTACTTTCATATTCACATCTTCCCGACTGGAAACCAGACTCAGATTGTACACTCCACACTCGAGTAAAAAGAGCCATATCCAATATGATTCATACAAACCCAGAACATAAAAGCTTCAAACTTTTTTTCTCTCCAACTCAAGCACTCTCCTCCAAAACGTAAAACTACCTATACAAAAAGGAAACAACTTTCTTATCACTTTCAACATCCCTAGCCAAATTAGCTGCACTGTTGCAAGTACGGAAAGACTGGGCATAACTCTAGGACTTGCAAATAAGATGAGAAAAAAAAGGTCTATTATATACTCATAACTGAATTCAACTGATTACTGGTTATTCAGTGGTGCAACTGGTGTTTGAAATTGAGGACCCGAAGAAAGTGCGCCGTTCGCTTATCAACTACACTAAGTACATTTTCTTGCAAAGGGCTACGCTGTAAAGCAACTTGATACAAAGCTATCTGTGTCGACTTTTGTATCGGTATGCAAGGTGATAGACTGTAGAGGTAGGGGCCAGCACATGCAAAGCCAAAAACCAAAGGTGAGATGCAGGAATATGCGATAGCTAAGCATGAAAGGTTGGCGTTTCCACGCACAGATAATATGCACATAATATTTTGACGGCGTTTCTATCACGTTCGACATGGATAGGAGATCAAAATGCATCTGTACATCACTGCCTGTTGCATCGACAGAAAAAAAATAATTGGCCATGCAATTAAGCAACCAGCAAAGCAAAACAAAAGTGCAAGCTTGATATAACGAAGCAAGAAGTAGACTTCCAGCAAAGTATGTTTGAGTAACTCGATATCCGCCCTGTTCTCGCTACTTCTTGATTCATGGGCATGAGGGAATTTTCCCTTTCGAGCATAACGGAGTAAGGTAAAGGCCAAGAACAGGATAGCTCCCACGGCAATGGAGACAACTAGGATGGGAAAGAGACTGGCTAAAGAGTCGGACGAGTCGTATGCGGTGGAGACGATATGTGACTGAAAGAGGGTAACATTTGAAGGAGAAAGTAACTGCTCGCCGGATCTTGCTGCCGTCCAAATATTGATTGAGCCTGGTCAGTCTCAATCCTCCAAATTATTCCCTTGTTGAGAGTTTCCGGTGCGGTTTATATGAGAAATAACCCCATAGCAAGGCACCACAAGGTGCTGTGTAGAGCTGAGTAACGGCATGTATGAAGGGAGAGGTGAGGTATAGTGACCAAGGTGTATTTGGGGGTCTCAGGCTCGACAAGGCTTTGACGACAGGCCGGTAGTAGCATTCCATCCCTGCTTGGAGCCGGGCACGGCGAGGCGAGGCTGTGAAACTTACTACACGCTCGAAAAATGACTGAAAACAGATCAGTGTTTATCATTCGCATTTTGCAGAAAATACGAGGACTTACAGGAGACGCGCAGGTCCGATTAGAAGACTCCTGAGATTGTCAAACTAGACCAGTAGTGTCAGAATGCCAAAACATAACAACGGCATGTATCCTCAGATATGTTGATTGAGGCCGGGAGATCAATTGTCTGGCACTCATCTCCGCTATGACTGTGCATCATAAAAATATTATCTCACTCGCTCACCCGCCAAAAAAAAAAAAGAAAAGAAAAACATACAACAGCCAGGATTCGCTGGTGGTCACCCACCCAACTACTAACTGACCGGCGTGTGGCTTAAGTACGGCTGAGCGGACGGGAAGCCCTGTTCTCCACACCCTATGGTCGTATGTGTTGAATATATGACTAACATAGTATATATCCACCTTCAGGTCAAGAGGGCTGCATGAGCCTTGATGAGAACGCTATAGAGAGGGTGAGCCATCACCCAACGTGTTACAGCCACTGAAAACTAGCTGTCGCTTTCCAACTTCAAAACACTGAATTATTTGGCATCTGCACATAGCCCCAAACAGAGCTCCCACCCCCTGATAAGTAAGTTAGTAAGCTCCTCTTGCCCTTAGTTATGTCTCATGGATGTTTCAAAATTTGGATTGTGTCAATAGCAATAGCATAAGATTTGGTTGAAGTACAAAAGGACAGACATCTGATCAGGGCCGCTCGTGATTGCAGGTTTTACATAGTTGAAGCTCACGACTTTTACTACCAAGAAATGTTATAAGATGCGTGGCTGTTGCCACTGTTTTCTTGCAAACTGCGGCCCATTCCCGTCACTCGCCAAGGTAACGGTATCTACAAGGCACCTGCTTTGGCTTGTTGGACGAGTTTGCAGCGAAGAAGCTTCTAGCTACCATAGATTACTGATACAAATTTGATATACTAGTTATTTGATCAAGTTTATTGTCTATATTGAGCCCTGAAGCTATAGCGGATCATATTCCATGGACCCGAAGCCCGTATCTAATTCTCGGCCTCTTGTCCCTATGAGTTCCCGAGGTAAGACCCCCTTCTATAATATTTCTGATCCTTTTCCTCGCCCCAGGCCGCCTGTATGCGTAGGGCTTTCAAGCAAAGTGCTCTCTTTGCGTTTCAGAGCAGGCTGGGTGTGGCTTAAGCTGAATCTCAGCTTAGGCTACCCTTCCAGCTACCCTTCCCCTGTTCTATTTGCCTCCTCCAGTGCTTCCAATCCCCATTCCTCATCTCTCCTGGCCCTTTCTGCCATCCATTGTAAGTGCGCCCGGGGTAGAGCTACAATAGTGCTGGTTAGGAATTGTAGCGGCGCCCTGGTGGGTCTGAGCTCTCCTAAAAGTCGTCCTTGTGGGTGCTCCTCTGCAGCGGTGGGTCTCATAACCCCATATGTCTCCAGATCCTCATAGAGCTTGTTTTGTTAGCGCGCCATTTCCGGCATTCAAGAAGAAGATGGTGTATTGTCTCCCTTGATATGCCGCATCCTTTACAAGTTGCATCCTCCTGGGCCTGGATCCGATCTAGGTGTGCTCAATAGCTGCATGTCCTGACTTTAGTTGAATATAGCGGCTTGCTAGGTGCTTGGGAGCCACTGCGGCTGTAGGGTCAAGCCACCAGTTCTTCTGTGGCCTGTACATCCATTGACCTTGTTGGGATCGCTGTCTGAGCTCCTTAGTGAGCCATCTTTGTCTCTGTGTTGTAATAGCTTCCGTTCAGGCTCTACAGGCAAAGGTCAGAGAAATCTATTTTGGGCACCTTCCTGGAGGCTTACCAGCTGTCTGTTTTGATACCTGATCAGCTCTCCCGTTTCCTTCTACCCCTGAGTGTCCCGGAACCCATTGGATAGTGGGATGACGATCTTGGACATGTAATCTCTAGCATGTGCTTAGGTCGCTAATTATTGACCTGGCCCTGGCTGGGTACGTCACAACCTCGCAATTGCGGCTCGGGGGTCCAGCAGGATAGTGACTGGTCTCTGATCTCCTGGTTTCCCTGCCATCTGGAGTGCTCGAACAACCCCAAGAAGTGTGACGGCTTGATGCTGTATCGATGCCAAGACCAGCAAACGGCATCAATGGAGCTGACGACGCTACTATGCGAACAGATAAAGAAAGCCCTAGCCTTGCAGCTTAAGCGTGCAAACCCTGCCAGATAGCCAGCTGCAAGTTCCAGGAATACATACTGTATACAGCTCTCTGCCGGCTGGATGTTTTCCTCTTTTTCTTCTTTCCCAGATTCGATATTCTTGTCGATGGCTACAATAGTTTAGATAGGAATATCAGTTCGTTATTATCTACATTCCGAGTCCGTGACACCCTCCAGTCAAGATACTTTGAATAGTCAGTCAAAACTAACCACCCGAAAAAGCTTTATATATGACTAACTGCGACATATCAAAATCTAGAAATGTCGAAAGAAGTATAATCTTGCAAGTTGAGTGAATTTATTAAATTGAAGTAGACATGTGTGTATTTGGCGCGGAAACGCACCAAGAAATGAAAAATTTTTGCATACGCTTTAAGTTACTGATAAGATATCTATCCCGCACGGCGCACACAGGTATAACTATAGAGCTGCCTTGACAGGCCAAATTGTCCATAGTCGACCATCCTATGCGCCTTAATTTAACTAGAGGATCGCTTCTCTCATCCCGTAATCTGGAGGAAGCAGTATTCCTGTGTTGAATCATCATAAGCCGCAGAGTAAAGGCCCATAAGTGCCGCCTTGTTGCAGGGCCTGAACGTACGTGTTCAGACAAGCACACCCGCAATGTCCGAGAAGCTGCCTCGTGTATCCTCAGAAGCAGCATGTCTAGCATGATAGTCCGCGTCGGTATTCCAGTCTCTTGGAATACGCCAAAATTTGATTTGCATGCCATTGCCATCCCACCGTTCTATTTCTCCAAGTAGACACTCCCAAAGGTCCCGGTTCTTGACAGCAGCTCCTGTGCTCGTCCTCCAGCCTCTCCGTAGCCATCCACGTACCCAGGATGTCACACCCTCAACAACATATTCGGAATCCGTCGCGATCACGAGACTGTTGAACCCTTCACCAGGCCAGAACCGGAATCGTAAAGCTGCAATAACGGCGCGTAGCTCTGCCCGGTTGCTTGTTTGCTGATGCACTTCACCAGTAGGCCCTCCATTTTCAAGGGGGAAGCGTATGTAGCCAGGGCTTTGACGTTGTTCCGTGGAAGGTTTGAAAACGAAGCTACAGCCAGCTCTGGGGTTCACGCTGCCGTTGTCTAAGCATGCACCGTCCGTGTAGATAAGAAATTGTTGAGAGTTGGTTGGATGAATGAACCGGCGTACAGGTGGTATGGCTCTATTACTGATTCCAGGTGGGAAAAGTGACTGCGGAGTGTCACTGGCACTATGAGGCTGAAATTTTGTAGGAATGACACGTCCCGTGCCGACTCTGGGAGCTCCAAAGGTACTGTCACTTGTTGTCGCCTCATCGCTCTCATCTTCACTGGCACTATGAGGCCGAAACATTGTAGGAATGACACGTCCCGTGCTGATTCTGGGAGTTTCAAAGGTACTATCGCTTGTTGTCGCCTCATCGCTCTCATCCTCATCTTCAAATTCTTCATTTTCTTCCATGATTTCTTCCATGAAGCTATAATCAACAGTGCAGATGGGACAGACTATGAGCCGGTGCTGGCCACACACTAGACGGCCATCAGGAAGTTCGACAGGGCTGTCTGGGCGAAAAGACATCTTTCAAACCGGTTGTTGGGTGAAACAGCCAGGGCGCAAATGATCAGCAGTAGAATGTTCGTGTGATATCCGGCCTTTCTTTGAGGGATTTGAGGATGAGAGACTGATATTTCCTTGTAGAGTGAGTCAGGACCGTTTGGATACTTGGGGATGTGGGATTCTTGAGCACAGATCCAGTGGCGCGCGGTGTTGCGAAGGCGCCAAGTTGGGTGCCATCATGTCTCTGTGGTCGGATTGATCGTCAAATCATACGCGAAGGTCATTATGGTGGGGTAACAAAGGTTGCCTGTAACTTATTTCAGGTTATTTTTGATACATGTAAAATAACGCGATTAGGTAATACAATACTTTGGTACCATACAATACAGCATGCTGAAACAGATTAATTTGGTGCCTTTTGATAGACTAGCCTATTTTGGCATTAGGGTTTGAAAGCAATGAAAAGAGTATGAGGGATGACAACGGTTTCTACCCCAACTGTATTTCAAACAGTATCCGCACTTTCGCGCAAGATAAATTATCTTATCATCTGCCTTGCTATGGTTGACAACTGCTTACTGCGCATATGATATATACATCCTCCACGTTGTCCGGTTGGTCTCGCAGAACCTGGAAGTGACTCTCCTGGCCCCTTCACTGCTTCACTCTGCCAAACACGGAGCTCTTCCTCTATTCTGAGCCATCCACTTGTGGCAAGATAGACCAAGCGGTGTATATTGAATGATTTTCCATTGCTGTGCTTCTTCAGAAATGAGTAAGCTTGAGTGTACCAATGGCGTCTGTTTCCTGCCTTTGTGAGAATCCCTATGAAAGCAGTGACCGTGGGCTGTCCAGGGATGTCCATGAGGTTCACACAAGCCATGAATAAAATATAACCAGTTGCAAGTGTGCTATGGAGGTGAATTTGCTGAAATGAAATGAGCTATGTAGTTGCAACAGGGTTCTAGATATCAGCATATCTTCCATCGTCCCAAATTCCTCGTCAGAAGTTCAATCGCATCATGTTCTTGGTCCGACAATCTGGGTAGTCAGCTCAGGCAGGGTTCTCGAAAGAGATTTGAGCATATTTTCCTCCATCGCCTTCTTTCCTGGGTTGCCAGTTCCAATCGAGGTGAAGCATTTCATCAACGACTTCAGGCCACCTGTCTCTTCACACCAGATATCAGATGCCTCGCCCTCTACCTCATCCACCAGGTCGTTGCCCCCTAGTGCGCCATCCGCGAACCTGCGCGCCCCGGTCGAGACCGGCTCAAAAAAAGGTTGTTAGAAACAAACGGGCTTTTCACAGAAAGAAGATACGGCTCCTTAATTATCTATTGCCAATTGCTGGAAAACTTCTGGACAATCTTGTGGTGGTCGAAGCAAGGGCACTTGGATGAGAAGGTCGCTCGTGGAGATAGGTATGCTGGAAATCTTCTAAAATACCCAGGCTTACCTCGCATACTAAGGAATCTTAGCAGCGATGTTATACACAGCACGGGAGACCATCAGTTCTTCAGACTGATGACAAAGCTACATAGCTTCATCATGCAAAGGACCAACACATAACATAATTGCATATTCAGTATGTATCTATCACCTTTATCGTACATTTCTTGCTGATAAAAAAACGCCAATTAACAGACAGACAAGCCCAAATACAGAGTACACCGGTAACAATGCGTACATCCAACATAATCCAACTCTTCTTCCAATTAATTTGGAATAAAGTCCCATGTAATCCCCTAGCAATGTCTCTATTCGAGCCCAGTATTAACCGGAAAGGAACTTGGTGTACATGGACGCTGACTGATTGCTTCGAGACATCTTGCACAATAGGCTGTTCAGTATCGATATACGGTAGGCGGTACCTTCGTGAGATCGCCCGCTCCGGCGCAACAACGTTGTTCGAGCGGTATATATAAGAGGCGGAAGCGGCATTGCAGTCGCACGCTTGAGGTCATGGTCATGTCATGGATCTGCCTGGAGGGGTGCGCCTGCTAAGTTGCATATGCTTAAAAGCGATCTTGGTCGAGAGGGACGAGCATCACAGGAAGGGAGTCGTGCTGACCCGTTCCGCATGTTGACCGTTCGCATGGCGCCCTGCGTCGTCTCTTGGCGCTGGATGTATTGTCGGCTTGGTTTGTGTTAACATGTAGAGCGGCATCAAATGCTCATTCCAACAACCAATCCAAAGCATTATTCACGACAGCCTCGCTCGTCAGACTCCGATCGCTGAGAAGAGTGGACAAGACGCCCCATTCTGCTCCAGTAGAGCCTGTTTCGTCAGTGCCGGTTAAGCCACCATGGCCATTGAGACCCGCTACCGCTTGCGTAGCGGAGTCCACCGATACTGGCTCCAGACTGGGAAGTGTGCTTTGTTTCCGCACAGGAGGGATCGAAGCATGCTCAGTTATGAAGCGGGCCATCCAGTTGTCGAGGGCAAAGGGGTCTGACATGGAGTTACGGCAGAAATCTTCGAAGATTCTGAGGCGCGCAACCTGACAACCTCGTTAGCATTGATTTGCACGATTCTAACTGGAAGGGTAGCACTTACCGAAATGTTCACCATAGGCCATAGGATCTTCAAACTCATCAAATATTCGAAATTAGATACCAATCGTTGCCGCGCCGTCCACAGCTCCGCCGGGTCCTCACTCAACAATAGAGTATGCAAGTGTACGCACGAGCTAACAACCGCGATGTAGCCGTAAATGAAATAATCGAGCTCACAGTTCTGAAACCTCATGGCATACTGCACAATCTCAGAAACCATGGCAGCGCTGCTCTTGCACTGCGCAGCACCATCCGTGGGGATCGAGGTGCTTCTGTTTGCACGGGCATCCAAAAAGGGAAAGTAGAGCATTTGTCGGAAATGATAATATCCAATATGCATCGAAAGGAACGTCCGCCCAAGACCCTTGTTGGCGAATGAAGTGAGGTTGGAGATGTTGTACTTCAGTTCCTCTGGTAATCCGTCGGCCCATTTCTCTAGCCGCTGCGTTAGAAGCGGCACCTCACGGCAATACGTATCGAAAGAGATTACGCTCCGGCTTAAACGCGCAAGTAAAATGCTGATCCGCGCGAAAATGTCGAGTGTGCCTGCCATGTGCGCCCACATGTTACAGGATGCGCGATCCTCTCGAAGGAGATCAGGATCAAACGTGTGGAATGCAATGTCGTCAACAGCGGGAAGCACGTCTCGTCCGTGGAGGAAAGGCGCAGGCTCAACGGACGTATCAACTGCTGTCCAGTGATCAGCTATCCGAACAGAGAGCCATGTCCGGCGGCGTTCCTCGCGATGAACAACAGTCAAGTTATGCGGCATAGCCCATAGCGACAAATTTTCTGCATGGAGTTTGGCGAGTCCGAAGTAGGTGTGTTTTGCCTTTAAATCGCCTTCGCCTCCCATAAAGTGACCAATCAGAACACATCCCTGGGTGCTCTCCAAGCTAGGGGATCCCAGATATCCCTGGAGTAGTCGCGTGGCTTCCGCCGCATAGACCTGCCCACGCGAACCAGGTGGAGTGCCATTGAAGACTTGATTTTGAGAGTACCTGTATAATAAGTTAATCGGAAATTTCTTCCGCCAAGAAAAAAAGGACAAATAACGAAATACCTGGCAGAAAGCGCACACATCGCGTGTACGTGTAGCAAGGATGCCCTCCCTTCATTAAAGCGGCGGATAAAGCTAGCCTCATGGAACAAAGTATGCGCAACATTGTGAACGAAACGAAAATAAAGAGACACAAGCTCCAGCAGCACCGTCGGAGTCGTCACTAAAGGTGACCTCTGAGGCTTAGCAGGTCGCAGTGCATGCGACGTAAAGGCAAAAGAGGAAGGAGCCGCGGTAGCCGCAGCAGCAGCAGGAAAAGAGGACAGCGAAGCACCATTCAATGGCTTTTCACGTTCCGCTAGCTGTCTTGGTGTGCCCTGAAAGTCCCTTTTCAATACAGGACCTTCGGGCTCCGTGTAGTTTTGGCTCAAACTACACGGAATCGACAGCGATTGGCAGAGTACACATTCATCCCCATTATCACTGGGAACGCATCGTCTCTTGCGTACTCTTTTTCGATGTATCGCGAAGAATTCTCAGTAAACGTGATCTTTTTCTTCATTCGGCAAAAGTGCAATGCGACACGAAAGAGGAAAAAAAAGGAAAAAACTTACCGGCAATTCTTACATGCTCCAGCTCTCGCCCGCTTGGGTCGGTCTGCCGCCATGGAGGACATGACACTAGAAAGGAGAATCTCTCTATGGCCCTCTTTACTCTTTGCAAACACACGTGATCTTCAATGGCCGCCACACCGAGTCTTTTCGACGCAACTCAAGAAGCCTGGGTTGTTGTTCGGTTTCTCGAAAGATTTGGCCTGAAGTTCGCGGTGCTGCGCAGGACGCTGACTCAGCAGCGACTAGTGCCGATGCGTTGACTGAGGAATTCAACCAAAACAAAGCATTTGTGCCTCGCTTGGGTTTTCTTTTACGCGTCTTACAAGGTATATAAGCTCAATTCATCTTGTTTTTCTGAGTAGTCCACTATACGTATATGGATGAGGCCGACTCCGATGGTATAAATACAACTTTGCGCGGAGCCCTTGTGAAATGCCAACTACAAGAAATATATATTCACGACCCGAACGGCCTTAGCTATTCAACATGCATAACAAAATCAATCATAACGATCCAACCCACTCATCTGAAACTACAACCCGCGCCTGTCGCGAGAACACCCTATCCATCAGAACATCATGTACTCCGGGATCCCGATCCATACACAAATCACGGAGCACAGTAAGTCGATAATCAAGATCTGCCGCCTGTCGTACCGTCGACAATACCGCACCACTAGTAACCAGTCCACAGACTACCAAATTGTCGCGTGCATCAAAACAGCGTAGAATCAGATCCAGATCCGTTCCGGCAAACGCGGATACACGACGCTTGTTCACAACTGCATCTCCCCTGCTTGTGTCTGGGGAGACAGCTGGGTAAACTTGGGTTGAAGGATCGCCTTCGATGAACTGGTTCGAGGCCTTGATTGCTGCTGTGGAGGGACTGCTTGGGTGTAGGTCTTGGTAGCCGGGGCGGAAGGATGTTGTCACGTAGATGATTTTGACGCCGACATCTCGGGCTTTGTTAATTGTAGTCGAGAGACGTTGAAGATAGTCTTCTGTGGTGCTGGTTTTACCCAGACGGTCAACTATGCCGTTCTGTATGTCTAGCACGAGTAGAGCTATGCTCGGCATGGTCGCTTGGTATTTTGTAATTGTCAGCAACAGAGTAGTTCGAAATTGTCTCAAGACAGTCTGCACGACTCTAACCCATACAAGTACAACATCCTTTCGCTACGAAAAATCATCATCTATATACTCCAAGGGTCATCCCGGTCCCGCTTGGCATGATGCCGGTAACGGAATGTACTTGTAGGAATCAGACAACGGTAATCCCATTGGTCATTCATCACGGCACGTGAAATCGTCCAGCTGCCATGAGAAAAAAACAATCAACTTTCAACGTTCTGGAAAAAAGGAAAAAATAATCTGCAGACGCAGTTTTTACGGGATACTCCTACCAGGGGCATAAAAAAAACGACACCAGTCGGACTCGAACCGACGCCTCCGAAGAGAGTAGATTTCTAATCTACCGCCTTAGACCACTCGGCCATAGTGTCTAATTGTTGAGATAGCAATCTTATATTAGATATAAGAGGCAGAGGAGGAGAAAAAGCCCAAGCCAAGCGATAGCCAAAAAAAATTTGTAGCATCGCGGATCACCTGGCTCCCGAGACCCAGCAGTCTAATAAAAAGCACGACCTAGAGGTTTCATCGACTTTCTCTCTCCAGTCTAGTGGTCGCCCGATCATGATCCGGCTATGGTTCATACATAATCAAGTGCAAATGTTTGCCAGTTCTCAATTGCAATAAAATTGTTGGAATATAAGGAACTAGACCAAAGCTAATCCCAGTGAACTATCTAGAAATAGACGTGCTATTTACTTTCAAACAGTGTACAAGAAGAATGTAAAAAGCCTATCTCCTATCAACCATCACTCAAAGCAAGCTTAAGCGTTAGAGCTGGAGCTGGGAGCAGCGCTTCCACTAGGGGAAGAACCACCCGGGGGAGCACCGCCGCCCATACCCATACCGCTGTTGGGGTTAGAGACACCGCCGTTCTCGGTACGGTAAGCGGCAGGAGTAACATCGCTGTCACCAGTGACATCGATGGCGGCGGAAATCCAAGCAAAGATACCGTCCTGGGGCTTGTCACCGAGGAAGACGTACTCGACGAAGGGGTCGATGGTGTCGGCTTCCTGGAGGAGGATATCGTCTTCGGCGTTGGTGGTGAGCTCCTGGGTATTGGTGTTGTAGGGCTCAAGCTTCTCGACGGTGGAGATGAGGTCCTGGTCGAAGAAGATCTGGCCAACCCAGTTGGAGTGGGAGGTGTAGAGGCCGCTGATGGTGTTGTTCTTGAGGACCTTGGTCTCGTTGGCGGGGTGCGAGAGGACGTGGATGTGGGTGGCCCGGCCAGTGTAGTGGCCGGGGAAGACGGTCTCGAACTGGGTGACACCTTCCTTGTCGGTCTTCTGGAGACCACGGAGGAAGGTTGCGTCGAGGTTGGTCTCGTCGTCGGAGTTGCCGTTACCGCTGGCGGAAACACCGGAGTAGACACCCTAAGTTCGACGATTAGTCACTGCTAATACTTGTTTTATCTTGAGGTATACATGCAGTAGAGTTGCAGTGCCAGATGTCCATGTAGATCTCAGGAACCGGCTCGCAAGTGTTAGAGTCAACGAGCTGGATGTCAAGGAAAAGAGGAACACCCTCCTGGTCCTCCGAAATGTCCGAACGGATTAATTCGCCGGTGACATCTGCTCCAAATTAGAATGGATGTAGAGTGAGAAGGTTTGATTATATACGCACAGTAAGGACCCTGGGTCACATCAGGACCAAGGACACAAGTGGGATTGTAGGCGAAGAGGACTTCGGGGTCGATGTTGGTAGTAACACCCTTGAGGTCGGAGTGGTGGGTGGTGTTCAACGAAGAGACATCGCGGGACTTGAGAGGAGCGCCTAAAACCAGGTCGTTAGTACAATCCCACTGGAACGAAAAACAGAAGGATACCACATACTAGAAACAAGGCCTCTCTTGCGACGCAAGTTCTCGACAGCCCTCTGGCGACGAGCAACGTTGCTGTTCTCAAGACCACGAGCCTTGAGCTTGGTGTCACACTCCCTCAGACCACGAGCCTGGACGGGGGAGTTCTTCAAGAAGGCAGCACGTTCAGCGGCCTCAGCCTTGACATCGTGGCCAGGATGGGCCGAGACAATGCCGGCCAGACCAGCCAGACCAGCGAAGAGAGTAGCAGCGCGAACCATTGTTGCGATTAGAATGATGATCAAAGGATAGAGAACGATAGACTTGTTGATCAGAAGACCACAACAGAGCAAGATCTGTCTCCCTCTTTATACTCTCCCCCTCCCTCCCCCCCCCCCCTTGCCATGACGCCTCGGTGTGCTCCGTAGCACCAGGATACAAAATTAGTCTTCAACAACACCAGGAGAATAGCTGACGAATCGATTCCAGATAGTGCCTGGAAACCGACAAATAGCGTGCGGCATATTGTTCAGCGTCTGGGGAAATGGACCCAGCTGTGGAATCAATTATATTGATTCCTCTAAGCCCTAGCAGGGGCAGTCTCCAAAGAAAGGTTGTGATGACAGCCACAGAGGTGTCATCACCATTCATCATTGAGGCCCGGAAAAACGCCGGGTGATTCAAGGAAGAGCACGTGCCAGGGCCAAGAGGTGACTAAGCGGATTAAGGTCGTTATTTGCTTCCGTCGCCGTCGTTTCATCGAATCGAGTTCTTTTATCGGACGCTTTAATGTGCACAATGCATACCGAGTAGATATGTGCACCTATAGAGTACCCCGGAGCAACTACGTTAAGCTAGTATTGCCGTGGCTGACGAATGTGTGTCCCACAGGCCTATGAAGCCAAGTGAAGCCAAATAGAACGTCTGCACTCCGTTGATGTTCTGGGAGAAATACTCGGTACATTGTCCTCTGTAAGGTAGTACAAGTGCAGTGCCATTCATCTATCCTCAGTTGACCACAATATATTGACTCATATTCTTCCTTTCCTCAGCCTTCTTGCCTTCGCAGCAAGCAATCATAAAGTTGAATGCTTCGTGGAATATCTCCCGGCGCGATATCGCCAGAACTTCGGTGACTTGGCGCCAAGCGATGTTGACGCGGCGCCTTATGTTCAGCGGGTATTTGTATCACCTATCATTGGCGAATATGAGGGGCGTTTCGTGCAGCGACGCCGATCCCATCTTGGCACCAGGCCGGTAAGTGACATCCAAGATGTTGCCGATTGCTCGCCCTTGAAGCACCTTTTCTAGAGTAGCCTCCTCGGCCTGCTGCTGTCAACCGAGGATGACGGCAGCCATCACCATCCGAGAGAGTTCTTCGTGGTCACACTCTGGGTGTATTAGAGTTGGAACGTATAACGCCGGACAACTTGACAATCAACCAGCGCCTTATCGGCTTCACGATGACCCGGAAAGTTAGAGGATTGCGTATTCATAGTGGTTGCGGACAAGGCGAAGAATTTGTAGCGTCGTCTCCCAGTGCACGTCATATAGTGCGAATTCTAGAGCGTTCCTTAGCATGTCAATGATTTGTGGACTTGGTCTTGCTGC
The DNA here is from genome assembly GCA_023627475.1 of Aspergillus sp. S3505. Taxonomy (NCBI): domain Eukaryota; kingdom Fungi; phylum Ascomycota; class Eurotiomycetes; order Eurotiales; family Aspergillaceae; genus Aspergillus; species Aspergillus sp. S3505. The sequence continues at coordinate 38,460 of JAMAHJ010000070.1, read as the reverse complement.
ATCAGTTCCTGTTTCAGAGTTAGGGCTGGAGCGTACTCCGTATGCTGCAGGATACGCAACAGCTGCCGTTTCAATCTCGGTGAACATGACTGCCCTAGCGCCTGGGCTGAAGCGGTCACTAGTCCAGCATAATAGGCAGCCAAAATGAAATGAGTTTGACTGTCCAATTGACAAAACAGCGGACTGTATTGTGCACCCTCGATCGAGCGAAAAAAGATTGAGGTGTCAACGCTACCGTCGTGAAATCAAAACGACTTGTCATCCCGTAAACTGCCAAGTATGCGACGCTGTAAATGTGCCGGCAGCATCATAGGTCATTGACGACATAACAGCAAGAACATAGTCGATTCCATTCAAACATAGCCAGTAATGCCAGAACAAGCCCAGAATAGGTTTGTCCAGACAGGCCACCAGTCCACTGATTAATGGGCCAATAAGAGGCTAGTGAGCTCGTTCTCTGTCTTCAATCAGTGCTCCGATCATTCACGATTTTCTAGCCCATGCTGGACTTATTCTGCCGCAGAAGCTCAGTACTCTTTGAATTGATGCCGCTGTCGATATCTTTTCAGGTTAGAATGTGTCAACCGGAGAGAAAAGACCGGGGAAGATTTTTAGATATACAAAACGAACGCGCAAAGAGGCTCTCTACGTCTATCCATTTCTGGAAATGTCGTCCGATCTAAAGCCGACCAACGGGTAAATTCTTCCCCTGATGTTAATACCCGAGGCGATATTCAACCAGACCCAGCAAAAAGCCCTGTCCAAGACTAGCATAGCGTGAACCACACATTCAAGCAAAGATCTCACTGGGTTCGTTGAAAACGTGTAACTGATTTCACACAAGCATCCCCGGTAATACATTCCGAGCGTTGTATCTGCTCTTTAACTCCTGAGATCCTGGTCCGAACCAAAGGATCACTTCGGGTAGATCCGTTGTGGCTGAATCGGCACGTGACGGGGTACTCTACGTTTTACAAGTAATCAAGTCCAAAAACAGCCATTGTCTGTCAGTAATACGAATATGCAACCTGCACTTTTGACTACATGGGTAGTACTACATGTTGCTGTAGCTTATGGAGAATGCCAGATGGCGAGTGTCATGATGAACATATATCGTGGGACTTGCCGGACATTATGACGGAATTTCCGAGAATAGCTCTACGATGTACGCTAGACTAAACTACTAGTACTATTGGGGATCTTAGCTACATTTCGACTCGGGGAACGACAATGCCATGAGATCAATATCCAATTCATATGCACCTATATACTCCAATAGACAATCGAGATAACCTCCATCATAAAGTCATCCGTAATTCAAACGTTTAAGGACCCTGCAGCATCACCCCATTAGCACGACGATCAAGCAAACCTTAACCTCACCAAGAAGAGGACCACTCCCACTTACCGTAAATTTCAAATGACCATCCTGGTTCGAAATCTTGTCCGAGAGGAACAATCCCTGACGCTCCCGGAAGCCACCACCTCTCATGTGCAGCATGGCCGTCAGCTTCGGACCACGGTCAGTATGCTCTAGGGCGATGTCCTCGGCGCTTTGGGTGAAGTTAACGCCGCCCCAGATAAACCATCCTATGTCCGTTAGTCTTGGATTGCCGGAAGGCGGTGCAAGGGAGGAGAGGAGAATATATACCGTCGGAGTTTCCAATGTGGTCGTCGAGACGGATACGGCGGGGGTTCATCTTGCCGTGCGTGTCACGGACATGGCAGAGGAGCATGGTGCTGCCATTCTCGTGGGTGATGTGGATGTCGGAGGAGCTGGAGTGGAAGGACATTTTTGCTTTCTTGGGCTATTTCTTGCTTGCGTGAAGGAAGAGAGATCTGTCTCTGGGGTATTACAGGGTCTATTTATATGGTGGGTGTTGCTGCCCAGCCCTGTAGTGGGGCTGTCTATTGGTGGCTGAGACGGCGCCAAGTGGGGTGTTCAGCTCTGCCAGATCATCCACTGTACATGATGTCATTGGCTGTCGTCGCCTCTTTGGGTAAACGCTTCTATGATTCTAAATTTATACAGAAATTTTGGTGTCTCAAATAAAACATTGTCTCAGATCACTAGGGCTGCACGACTTTCCCGTTGCGGGGGCTACTATGCTCGGCCCGGATGATGCAACCGGGAATACTATTCTTGTTTCTGCTAGAGAGAGACGATAGACGAGAGGATGAGAGGCTAGAAAGGTTTTCATTAGCCCGATAGAGCAACACCCATCTCAAGATACTTACTCTGCCATGGTTACGCCTCTGTTCTCAGCCCCCTCGCAACCAGGGCTTTTACTCGTCATAAGATGATGAGAGCTTCAGAATTCTTCTTGAGGCAAGGCTATGCACCCTGGTCTCGCAGCGATGGCAGGCTGAAAAAGAAGTGATAATAGCGGGTAATAGGTCATCCAACGCCTGATAACACTCCAATCAGTTGCTATACTTCTCTAGCGTACAGTCATTATGTTGGATAACTTCTTTTCTCACCAGAAAGCTGTAATTGTAGTCAGCCGTGCCATTCTGTACCACAGCCGATATCGACTATGCCTCGTCCAATATGCTTGTACCCTGCCAGAACGGCAAGAAAGCATTTTATAAACCGAATCATGTCTCAGTAGATGAGTTATTTAGGTCTAGAAAAGAACCAGCCTTATCACTTTAATCGTCTGTTCTAATCAACTTCAGATATCTCCCAACCCGTACAAAGTATACGCTTTTCAATATGCGTACCTTTCCATTTATCTTTGCGCTTACCTTATAAGTGACCGGAACCAACTGGGCCATTGCAGCTCCAGTCGATCTAGCCGAGGGACTGCTACTGGCGTTCTTGAAATCCGCGCTTCCAGCTTTCCTGCTCCCGGCTCAAGCAATAGTAACCCGATCAAGAGCACCATGAGTGTCAATAGCAATAACGCACTGCCGTTTGATGCCGACTGCTACGCGATTCTTTGTCTGGAGAAAAAGCCCCTCTTGTAAGTTGCATATAAACTCCTGCTTCCTAATACCCCGATATTTCAAAATGTCTGATCATTGTATAGCCAGCGAAACAGCTCTGAGATCGCGGATAACCAAAAAGATACTAGCATGAAGAAGGCTTTCCCAGTGTGCAAAGGCACAGGCCCGTTTAGAAATCCGATTTAGGCTATGTCAAGGTCCCCCTGGGGGCAATTTTGTCTCCCCGGAAGAATTCCCTTTCGTCTCGACGATGCAAGGCGGAGATCACTAAGTTTCCAATGTCAATGCTAAATCTACGCAATAGATACAGCAGCTGATCTTCCTTTTTGTGCTGCGCTTACTTGTTCCCTCTCACTGAAGCGTCCCAGACGCCCCAGGGTGGAAGTATAAACGACTTCTATAGGAGATACAGAATTGAGTTGGCACATATAAGCCCAAATGCAAACAGCTGATACCAAATTACCAGATGGTCTGGTCAACACGGGTAAGAGACCTTCCGGTTCCTTTTATCACTTCATTTCTAAGTTTCTATATGAGAGAGTTCCTACTACCAAGCCCTCCAGAACAGCGTGCGGCAATAGCGTCAAGAACGACCATATCTGCAGGAAGGGTAGCAATGGTAAAGGTAGCTGGGGGTTTGACGTGGGAGAGTACAACTACTACTACGATGGCCACAGCTACCACAAGCCTCAGGGTAGTAAGTGAAGATACTGACCCCAGTCTGAGATGTTATGACTGACTTTGCCATGAATATAATCTAGGTCATTCTGGATGGGATAGTTACGGGGGAGGGAAAGATTATCGGACGTTTCTCACGAGTGGTTACCAATCACTCGGTCTTACTGGCGTAGTAATATCCAATGGTCGTCGTTCTCTAGATAGCTTCAAGAAATTGAGTACATATCCCATGCATGATATATGATCGTGGTCTATTCTTTTGGTCTGTATCGCAAGACACAGACTAGTTTTTTTAATCAACATACTGCGTACACTATCACGCTGCCACCTCTCTCTTTCGAAATAAGCCACAATCCTGCCATAACAATCCACACAACTCCGCTAAGCCATACAGCCGCTGCATTCGCAGCTGCAGTGTTATAAGTAGTAATGATCATACCCAGTAGACCGAAGAGTCCCCGAAGAATCCCACAACTCCTAGTCCAAACCCAGGACTGGCGCGGCGAAGACCTCGACTAAGTATGTGATCAAAATGGCTAGTCCAGTATGTTGCGTGCACGACAGAAGACAGTTGAATACCAGCGCGGCGTTTTGGGATTGCGATACTGGTGCCAAAAGCATCAGTATGCCTGTTATTAGGGCGATAATGGCACCGGTCCGTATCCTGCCGCTATGTTTTGCCTTCACTAGAATTGTAGCGAGAATAGGACCGGGGATCCCGCACAGCGAAACATATAGATCTGCTATACAGGAAACTCATGAGACGGTCGTGGGTGTCACGGCTGAAACGTCCTTGCTGGAGAGGTACACGCGGAGATAGTTAGGTGGAGGATGAAAGTCAGTCCGGTGACACACCAAAGAAGAGCAAGGATTCCGACGCGCAAACTTCCCCCTGTTGAGCTGCTCAACACCTTAAGATTAGAGTACATGGATTATTGAGCATCAACGTCGACAGTCGAGTCGATGCGCGCAAATGATGCTTCGGAGAGTCATGCGGTGCGGTGATTATACGACGCCAATATCTTTGGCGAGCTGAGTTGTACCAGCGTCACTATGGCGCGAGAGGAGATACCTTGGTGTCTCGCGGAGGGGGAAGGAGAAGTGACAGAGATAGAGGAATAGGGTGATGCAGCCAAAAGGTCAACCAGACAAACCGCCAGCCTTTGTTGCTTACGTAGTGGCAGCTACTAGAGGATGAAGAGTGCACCGCTCGCGATTGGTGGGCAATAGCTTGCTCGGTGCTGAGCTCGTCGGGGCCGGTGCCGCAGGTGTATTCGCTGATAAATGGCCTGGGGCAATCAGCATCGTATAGATAAGTATAGAACAGTGAGAAAAACCATCCTACTGCTGCGGCTACTAATTCGCCTAAACCCCAAGATAGCGCCTGCAAGCAAACTAGAATCTGATGCGACGTCGGGAGCCACTCAATGACAAAAAAAAAAAAAAATAGCATCGATTAGTACATTCCCAACCACAGAGGATCCCATGACAAAGCTGACGACACATAACCATGTAAACGACGGCATGCCCGCCCATACCCATGAGCACTATAGTGCTAGTGAAGATACACTTGCGACCAAACCGGTCGGACATCCATGGCTTGAGGCTGCACCAATGGTGAGCCTGATGCAAAGGCTGATGAACAGGAAGGCTTCGCGGCCACCTGAAGAAGAGAAGAACTTGGCCTCTTTGGCGGCGCGATGAGTTTGAAAGATATGAGCCAGAGCTGTATGTCTTTATTGTGAGTAGAAGCTCGGAAGATAAGCGATAGATGAGCTGAATAGAGACATACGCTGTCGAGAAACCAACCAATACAAGTAACGAGAACCAGAAACCACTGGTACCGTCCCATACCAAGATCCTGAAGAGCTTGGCTCAGCAGTGCTGATTTGGCGGCACAAACGGCGTCCGTGCCTGGATGGGGTTCGATTGACATGATTCGTTTCCGAGCTGATCCTTCGGGTGTTGGCGTTTCCATGTCGTTGATTAGAGTCGAGGAAAAGGCACTCTGGGCCTCGATAACCTCGGACTGTTTATCAGACATGTTTGAGAATCAGTTGGTCTGAATATTCTCGACTCGAGGTTGCATTGTCTTGAAAATGTATGCATAGAAGAAGACCCTGATTTATAATGACAGCCTTATTGGGTCAATCTAGAAGAAATGCAGGAAACATGACCGCGGAGAATGGAAAATGAAGAAGGGTAACTGGCATGCTGCATGATGGATATATCAAACAATTGATACATAGGAAGAGGATTTATCCGTGTGTCTAAGCGGAGATGATTGGATGGTATATCAGTCTAGCAGGGCTAATGCACCAAAGGATGCCCGAGTCGAGGGAGACTACCCAATCGGGGTAATCTGATAAGATCCATGGGGCAATTCTATATCATTTTTTTTCAGAACAACAATGTACAATATCCAAAAACCTTGAAACTCCCAGACGGATTACGTCACGAATTTGAGATTATCATCGCCCATGACAATATCTCCTTCCGCCTTACTTCTCACATCCTTGCATTTAAGATAGGTCCAGTTTTGTGAATCCGGGCCATGGTGACCAAAATACCCCCAGCAGTCATGCCGGCAGCACAAAGCATTGAGCATATAGATAATTCATATTACTGCGCTGTAGCAATGCACCTGCAATACGCGAGCCTGTCAAAGCTGCAAAGCTAACGATGGTCAACACCATGCTTGTCCGAAACCCTATCTTACTCAAATCCACGGTCATCGAAGTCAATGAGGCTGGGAATAATGATGGCACAGAGGCGGAAAATACACCATAGAACCACTGAAAACGGGTACAGGTTGCTGGCTTGGGGGACGCTTATCCAGCGAAAGAGAATGGTGGACGATATCAGCATAGCTGGGATAAGGAGGTTGAGTGGGCCGGTGTAACGATCCGCGACAATATTGGGCAGGATACGTGCTGACATGCCGGCGCCGTTCATGATTAACAAAAGACTGACTGAGGTGGCTTGGTTGACACCAATGACCTCCCGGGCGAAGCTGCCGATAAAGGAAAAAGCAAACGTACAGTCCCAGAAAGCGAAAAACATCCCGATACTGAATAGCAGATATGCCAGATCTTTGAAAGCTCCCCATTTCACAATCGGACCGCCCTTCCGCGGAGGCATTCTCGGTCTGAAGAAAATGAAAGAGGGAAGGAGCATCGACAGAGTCAAGAAACCAAGAAAACGCATTTTTATGAGAATCTGATCCGTGGAAGTAGTTGGTTGACGACAGCGAGATATATGAGACCTCCCGTACTGGAACCAGCGACAGTGACTCCAACAGCTAAGGACCGTTGCTTTGAGAAATATGTCAGTATCAAAGAGAGCATAGGGCGGAACATAAGCCCGCTCCCTATACCGAGGCAGAGACCTTGCGACAGAAACAGTTGCCAGTAAATTGAAGACAATGAAGCCATGAAATTCCCGATCAGAACAAGGAGAGCCCCGATACCCCAAACAGCTTTGAAAAATCCCGCATCTGACGCTCGCCCGGAAAAAGTTGCGATAGAGAACAGGAAGAAGACTTGGACGCTGCCAATCCACGAAATTGCAGACGGACTTTCACTCAACATCTGATTATAATGTGTTTGAAAGACGCCAAAGTGGTCACGTAGCCCCAGGTGTTGCAGACCATGAAATGTGACCAGAGTATCTGGGCCCAAGCTTCGAGGCCTCCGTCGGGGGGCAGTCCGTAGCCTTTATTGCTTGTGCGGACCCAAGAAATCATTTTCTGAGAGAGACTTGAAGGTTCTATTGTGGAACTCATCATATCGCTCGAATGATCTCCTCTCTCAACACCCAACGTACTGCCTCCCAGGTCCATTTTGGAAGACATGATGGCTTCTGGCTTCTCGATTTTCCCGAAATTGCAAATATTTCCAAAGGCGTTCCAATTATTTCGTTTTCGTGACTGTTACTTGTCAGGAATACTTGATCAAATGGGCTGCTCAGCGTGTAAGCCTGCTAGCCGGAGCAATTGGGTGTATGTATATGTCGATTTGATCTCTCAACATACAGCACTGCTAGGTACCTCAACTGAAGACACAATATGGAAGCCCATTTTGGTCATGACCACGCCTGACCATCGTGGATATAACAGATTCAGGCATTGGTGTACCGGATATGGCGGATTTAGCGAGACAGAACCTGAAGATAATCAGCTGGCAAAAAACTGACTGGTAATCAGGGGCATTGCATTCTGTATCAGTGCGCCAATTGTAGTAGTTGATGATATACAGCAGTAACGAGTATCGATCTTTCGATTTTTCGCGCATATGCCGTTGTGGATGACGTCTAGACATGGCCTACTATACTAGGCTCTAGTTGTTTCTTGTTGGATATGTTATTAAGGATACCTATGGTATTGTTTACTCTCTGAACTCCGTGTACTATATATAAGTAACTTGTGTAAATTAAAGATCTAGGAACTAAGCTCCGATGAAGAAAGGCAGAAAACGAGAGAGACAGGCAACTTTCGTCTATAATGATCTAAATACATGACCAAAATAATCGCTAGAACGGTATGTTTTTCATTTATCATCTCTGGTAAACAACTGCATCATAACATGGCTATTCCGAACCAGGTACTTCTCTTGCTCCGGGTAGTCTTCTGGTAAGAAACTCCCGTCTCCATTCGCAATCATGGCCTCCGCAAGGGTGCTATCCGCGACCTTCGTAAATCCAAGCTGCTCATAAAACGCTAAGGGAGCTTGCGCTCCCGGCTTCACCATGAGGCGGAATCGAACATTCTTCGGCTCGGATCGATATGAACGGATGTAATCCAAAGCTTCTTTGCAAAGCTTTGTTGCGATACCTTTGCCTCGATGCGACGTAAGCGTATACAATCCCAGCATCTGCCATCGCTCCTCCTCCTCATCTGTACCGGGCACTGGCTGTCTCGATACTGCAGGAAGCGTGAATTGCTCCCTGCTCCGCGGGCCCAGTAATGTTACTTGGGCGACCCATTCAAGACTGCATGGGCTTGAAGCGTTGGATTCCGAAGACGGGATTGCGGCGCAGATAAATGTTTCTCTCCCATTTGCTGTTATGCGTGACATCCAATATTCGTCGGGAAATGTAGATTCGATTTCGTATGTGCAGCCAAATGAGGAAGGTGAGAGTTTCAGAGCCCGGAGACGGAGTTCCTTGTATTGTTGGGCTGATGTATGGAGGTCTTCCGTTTTGGAGACCCGGAAGTAGGTATATTGATAATCCAATGCCATTATAATGTATTTTATGAAATAGAAGCAAAGTTGAGGAAACATGAGAGAGAGGGAAAGCGTGGAATTTGAATCCAAGAGATGTGGGTTCTTCCCAGGCAAGAAGATTTATATCCACCATATCCGCTACATCCGATCCTCCAAATCCGCTGTATGCTGAAGGGCGTATGGAGACGACAGATCAATGTACAATGTCATCTTAGCGCTGACATATCGCAATGGCTCAATTTGGCATTTCTGCAATTATTAGGCATTTGAAAGTTCTATAAAATTTCGTTTGGTTTAGACTGTCTTGCTGATCTATCGCAATGAGAAAAATACTACACGACATAATACCGTTCTACAAGTACTCGAGGTCCAACGTGGAGTTCTCTTTACCGAGCTCTCAACATGGGCTTCCACATATCTACCAGACAGATGACCAGATAAAAGGGGAAATACTTTTCAAACCATGCAGGGATATAGTATTGAGGGATCTATGCATTACGTTCGAGGGTATGCGCCAACTAAAGCTATAGAAAGTGGTTGCTAATGCGTAGGGTACATGTATAGGAATCGCTAAAGCAACGACCTGGGAACCGAATATCGAGAGACGAACAGGCAGTCCCTGCATCACACAGAGGTTCATGCGACTTTATCAACCCGTTGACGAGCCGTTGGTCTCGGAAGGGATGGTCCTAGAACCAGGAAAAACGTATCGATTCCCGTTCTTGTTTGTGGTCCCTTCAGGGTTACTGCCACAAGCTTGCCAGCATCCATGCAAACGCGCTGAAGTACGGTTCCAGCATCTAAGCCTACCACCAAGCCTCGGACACGAATACTATCCCAAGGAAAGGAACCGTTTCTCGCTCAGTCTGGAGCCTGACACAGCATCAATTACCTATGCAATTCAATTCAAAGCCACCGAAGTCAGCCCGAAAACGAATCTACCGAGTTGCACCGTCGACAGGTCACACACAATATATATTCTTCCAACCTTGCCCGAGATGCCGCCGATACTCATTCCTGGAGACAGCACAACCTATAAGCTATCGAAGGAGACCGTCTTCAAAGAGCTCAAGGGGGAAAATCTGGGCCGTCTCATTGTGACGGCAAACCAGCCAAAAGCTATCCAGCTCGGCCAAATCCACTCTCAACCCATGCAGCCCAAACCAACAATGCTGGTCATCGATCTGGAGTTTCTTCCTTCAGAACACAATCGGTCCCCGCCAAGGCCAAAGAAAATCCAGGGCAAGCTGAATGCCATGACTCATTTCGGCATTGAGCCGTATGAAGATCTACCTGACCTAATTCAGCAAAGATATTTCTATCCTCGTCATCGTTCATTTTGCCGAAAGGTCTTACTCCCCTCTTGGGATGGTATATCAGTGCGTTGGGAGAAACGATGTTCTTCCGGTGAGAAAGAGAGTGCTGGTTGTAAAGCTTCCATCTCGTTGCCGATCGTACTGCCCGAAAACGTGGTGTATACCCCGACGTTCTTCTCCTGCCTGATATCAAGGACGTATTCGCTAAGGGTCGATGTCTCTTTTAACGTCCGCCATAAAGTGCCCTTTGCGTCGACAGTCTCGTTGACCATACCAATCCAAATCTGCTCAAATATTGCTTCGGAACAGCGCTGAAACATAGGATTCTTATTCAGATTGTATATAAAGTCATCTAAAATATTCACATCACCATCCTCCGAACAAGTAGAGTACTCCGGGGCTCCGGAGTACGGAATGGGTCTGAGCGGATAAACATCCTGTCGGAATATAGAGGTTCCTTACCGAACAATACCAACTGATGCCTGGTTGATGCCTCACTAATATCATATGGTGCAATCAGCTTATTCACTCCTTTGCCATTATTGATACTAGAACCGCACATTCGCTTAGGATACTCTGTTAGGTAGTCTATGGCCTTATTTAGGATCCTAGATAACTTCATTTGCAAGAATCAGAGACCTCAACCATATACGCGTAAGTTAAGTTACTTTCGACCCTGACTAAGCCGTGATTCCAACATCCTCAAAAAATCACGTGAATTTTTCGCTGACCAATCAGGCATTAAGGCATAAAATAAAATCCGATTGCGTATTGTGACTCAGAGAACATGTCCTTCCTAAGATGATAATGCCAGAACCACTTAATGACAACAATAGAGATGTCCGCTAATTCAGAAATCGAGCACTCCAACCCATTGAAACGACAGCGACGCTCCAGGGTTGCCTGTGAACCGTGCAGGGAGCGTAAGCGAAAATGTAACGGACGTCAACCATGTGAAACATGCAGTGACTTCCAATACACTTGCTATTATGATGTGAGTTCACGCAAGAAAAGAAACAAAAACTTCATTTTGGATGGCTCGGCACCAATCAGATTAGCAGCACAGATGCAGCAGCAACAGCAGCAAGGATCGTCAATATCAGATGCCGCAACACCATCGACGCATTCCGCAGAGGAGCCACCAGCAAGCATGCCGGCTGCTACTCAGTCCATTGAATCCAACTCAGGGGCCGCTTTTGTGAGGGAGTTAGGTCTCAGAATTGATCCGATCAATGCTCCGGAGCCTCAACTCTTCGCTTGGAACATTGGCTTCCGTCAATTGCCCGGTAGCTATTCTGCATTGCCCATTGTGAATATCATTTCGCAGGACGAGATGGTGGCATTGGCGAACATTTACTTCGATAAGGTAAATCCTTACTACGGCTTCATTGACCGGGATACCTGCTTTGAGCATCTGAATTCAAGGTGGCTTCGATCGTCGACCTTTGAGCCATATGATGTTGTTCTCTGTGGTGTAGCGGCAATGGGATATCTGTTTTCCCAGAGAAAAACAGTAGCTGCAGAGCTACATCTGATTGAGTCAGCCCGGTCAGCTCTGGAGCAGTGCTCTTTGTTCGGGATACCTTCTTCAACGGTGATCTCAGGATGGACCCTCAGGCTCTCTTACATGCGGCTGACTGCCTCACCTCACGCTGCTTGGATGGCTAGCTGCTCGTTATTACACCTCATCGAAGCATCAGGATTGCATCTGGACCCATCGTCCAGGCCTGTCTTGATAAAGCCACCACAGGATATCGATGACGATATTCGAAGGAGGCTAGTTGGCTTTGCACAATACATCAACACTTGGACGTCTTTCGATTTGGGAAGATCAAGAATTATTCTCCACGGAGCATCATATAATGTACCGGCGAGCCGAGAGGGAGACTATACAGCTGAAATGCTGAATCTCCTGCCCCTATCAGAGAGCTTAGATCCACATAGACCCGTGGATTCGAACCAGCTGGCAACCATGCTCTCCAGTATAATGGAGAACAACCGCACACAACAGCCGTCAGTGCTTTCTCAATGCAACCTCATCCTTTGCATTTTCCGGCGTCTACGAGCATTGCATTCAACTGTGTCGGTGGATCTTATGAGTCGGATTCTCGCTCTTATCACAAAAGCTCTCGCCTCCGCGCGGGACCTGGCGGATGCAAATTGCCCATGGAGCCATGTGGCTAACGTCCCGTTCCAGGTTGTCTGTACGCTACTGGCGGTAGATAGTCCCGAGTCTATATCGCTATTAGGCGATGCTATGCAGACACTAAAACATGTAGCGGACATCTATGACACTGATACGCTGAAAGAAGCTTACCGAAATGCTGGCCTGCTTGTTCTTCTGCAGCAGAAGAGAAAGGATCATGATGCGAGACATCTCAGCAGCGTTCTTGATTCACATTTTGCTCCTCCTGTCGAGTCGGACAAGGAGATTTCGGAGCAGAGGCGACAGAGCACAATGGAAGATTCTGAGTATCTTAGGGATATGGTGGCGGACATGCCTAGTTTTGAGACATTCGACTTCGACCAGTTCTTTATTGCGGATAATCCTTGGGATTTTCTCGGATCGATCGCTGGCTGAGAGATCTTCTTCAGATGCGGCTCTTGTAACGGTATTAGGTCACTTGTACAAACGATATTGTCTCATTAACGAAGCAATAATAACACCACCCACTGACGTTTCCATAATTCAGAAGAACAAGTACAAGAATTAGTTCAGATAAGGAAACCAAGTGTGGAGTATGAAATGATTCGCCTCACAAAGTTCAGTTAGTCCGTTCGAACAATGATTCCTCAAATCCTTGATATGGTCAGATTTTCGTAACAATTCCCTCTCAGCTTCGTCTTTAGCCAGCCCCAATAAAGATGCCCTTGAACTTGCAGATATTCTCACAAGCAATTTCATAGTCACTGGGCTCTACAATACCATCAAAAGGTAGCACACCTTGGTCCCGAAGCAACGCGAGTACTTGTATAATGCCGTCATATTTCTCTCTCCTTGGAATAAAGCTCAACGTCCTTGTCCGTGAACTCAATCAGACAAGATAGCTGACTTTCCATAAGATATCGTCCCAATGGGTGGTAAGCGATATGAGCGATTGGCGGAAAAAGAAGAGGTCTTTATTCTCCCAAACTCCTTCACTGAGATCTTAGTCTTTGGAAGATGCAAGTTTCCACATCGTCACTAACACCTTAATATTCCCCAGTGCCGAGTAATCGTGTCAACTACGATAGCTCGGAAGGACGTTCTAGGCACTGTCCGGAGTTAATATAGGAAGAACTCTGATTGAGAAAACCATCAAAAAATAGGGGCCTATTTATAGACAAGGCCATCAACAAATCACTAAAGGAAATTGTTGCGCTTGTGTATGTACCCGTAGATAGCCTTATATGTAGCTTATCCGGTTCGCCAATCCCTAATATATCCTCTCCTGTCTTATTCCTGACTCTGCCCTCGTGCCACTAGAAGCATAGAAGAAGCTGAGAAATTCGGGATAATATATAAGACATTCTGTGGTGCGTACATAACATATTAGAATGAATATTAACAATACAATTATGATATTGATTGAGATATTGTGATTCTAAAAAATGCCAACTTACATGTAATATAGAGGTAGCTCGCTTCCGTTACTGACTCGCTCTCAATTACATTAACCGTAACCAAAAAGCACGCGACTACAAGGACGCAAAAAAAAAAAAAAAAAAAAAAAAACACCGACAGCATCCGACTATTTATCTTGCAGTTAGAATATATTGCTGAACGTCACTACTTTCCCTATGTGCTTAGATGACCGCTCGCTCCATCAGAGGACGATTCTGCACGATCCTCTTGTAGGAAAGGATACTTAGATCAAGTGTCTGGAATTTTCCGTAGATGATCAACTCAGCAACACTGCGCCCGAAGGCTAGTGCCTGTTGGCTACCGTGGCCAGAGAAGCCCACACAGAAAACGAGGTTGCTGACCTTGCGGTGCAGACCAATAATGGCGTTATGGTCAAATATGTTGAACTCATAATGGCCTATCCAGGGGGTCGTCACCCGTGCACTGGTGAATTGAGGAACCCGGCGAGTGATCACCGGCAGAATATTTTCTTTCCACACATCCTCCGTGAAGTTGAAATCATTCACATCTACCGCAGTGTCTGGCCCGATAGGCGGACAGCCGACCAGACAGTCCTTTGCACCATATGAGCGGAGATGGACCCCTGTCGGATCGATTGTCAGGGGCAAGTCTTGGGACAGCGGTTCATCAACCGAGAAGTCGTGATGGCGCGAGTACCTGTGGCATTGACTTTACGTCAATGATTTCATTTTCGATTTATTCGACGCTGTTATCGCGAGCCGTGCTGCGTAGCCATTGTACCATGCCGAAAGAATTAAAAGCACCCTCATCAACAAGATTAAGGCTCCCACTATCAATGTCATCGGTGCAGAAGAACGGGTATTTTGTCTTGATGTCGACCGTTGTTACCATCTGTGTGCCTGCTCCGCAGCTGGCCTGCAATTCTGGTCCGTCTTCAGCACCTCTGTGAATTTCGACGAATCAGATAAGTAGAGGTACCCAAAGTTGCGAATCGGGGGTCCGGCACACATTCTTCTGGTGGAAACTCAGCCCCAAGACGGTTGACGAAGTCGGCCGCATATCGGGCAATCTGAACATTGATTGTGGTTGCAAATTGCTGTCGCATACAGTTTTTACTGGCTTTGGTGGCAGGATATTGTAAAGAAGGATCCGTTCAACAACAAGCACTGATCTCTTGAAACCAGGGATGGTGCTCAAGTTCCACGCGATTGAAGAGCCACTGGTGGCACCGCCGACAATCACTACATCGTAGTGAGGGCAAAGGGATGTGGTGGGGAAGTCGCTGGTTGATATTATCCCGGGAAAGGAGATAAACCGGTTAAAAAGATGAATCAGTGAACTGTGCTCGTGATAATTTTTCTAGTTAATCTATCTGATTGATACTCCCCCATCAATGTGTTAGAAGGTGTTACGATGTCGAACACACATGCGTAAGTAGATACAGGATATAACAGGGTTAATCATATTTCCAATGCTTAATCCAGATGCGGTATTCCTCCAAATTTCCTATTTCCTCCCGTCGCTATGAGCTGCCGGATTCATCTGAGGTTATTTGCCATATTTATGAGCACATGTGGATTACAGCACTTTTGGCAGCCAATCGCAACTGGCAGGAGACAGAGTGTCTCGAGAAATGGGCAGGAAATTCCGGCAACCCTAAGTGTATCCAAGTATGGATCAGACCTAATCAATTTGATAACACCTTTCAAAAATTGGAAGAAGTGTACTGTGATCCCAAAAAATAAATTTAAACCATCACGTTATTATTCTTCAAGCCTTTTCACTTTTGTTATTCAAGTCATAGGTGTCTGCCTAGTGCGGTCAGACAAAATGTCTCGTATCTTCATGTACGTACATACATACGTGAAAACACAAATTGGTGCATCGGAGCTGATATCCCTTCTAGTACCAGCACGACAGGACCCAACACAACAAAAAATCTGACTTCTTCTGCCAATTCGATTATATATGCTTGTTCAGTCATGTCTCCCCACCAAAAAGGAGTACCGGCTCTCGTCAGACCAAATTGTGTGGTGCTAGCCCAAGTCCAACTCCCATGATAAAGGGTCTAATGTCGAAGCGATTAACTATGTCGCGGATTCTGGCCAAGTTCTGTATTCAAGTGGACTAATGATTTCGAACAGATATGCGTGAGCGACTGAACTTGAGAATTATCTTTATATGTGCAGGTAAACACATGCCACGTACGACTGCAGCTACATACGTTTGCGAGAGGATGTAGCTAGGAGCTTGTAAGAGATTAGTTCACTAGGGCTCAGACTCGGAAGTCCCACTCGGTCTAGAAAACACAAGAAGTGATAGTCGAGTTCATCAAAGTTCTATCAAATCACAGCTATTTTCGCTGTGAATAGACATTATGGACCGATACATAGCAGACGACGATGGTATAGGGAAATCCCTTAACCAACAAACACCTAAAACCTCGTATTTATACAATGTGTACAAAAAAAAAAAGAAAAGAAAGAGAACCTATCTTCCTCAATTTTCTCCCGTATGTTCCCATATCCACAATATTATGAATCTCATTCAGTACCCCAATTATCATCCATCTCAGCAACATCATAATCAACATCATGGCCACCATCCTTTCGTTGCTCAGGCTCGTTCGTCATCGTCGTATCCATAGCCATCGCGTTCGTATCATCGTCATCACCGCCAGCCTTTGCCGCATCAAGATCCTGACCCGGTGTTGCGGGTGTGGAAGATGGTGCTGTTATAGGGAGATTGGGGAGCCAGGCAAGCTGGACTTCGCCGACGGAGGGGATGCTCCAGGGGCTGAACATGAGTTTTTCGGCTTGGTAGCGTTCTTTGAAGGCTACAATTAGAGAGTGGGGTTGGTCGGGGTTGGCCTCGACGGATTCGTATTCGCCAAGGCCCTGTGACTCGTTAGTAACTCGTTATGCTTGAGGGTGTGTGGAGGATAGCTTACAATAAGGTACTGTCGGAAAGCTTCATCCTTCTCAGAACTATCAATCCCCGAAACAGCAACCCGTCTAGGCCTGTTATCAAGACGAAGAACACCACCACCGCGACCACGGAACGCTCCTCTGCCACGGAATCCTCCCCGGAATGATGGATCGTACCCACGTCCACGCGGCGGGAAGCCTCCCCGGCCACGGAACCCCGGAAATCCCCTTCCACGACCACGATATCCAAATGAGGGCCCGCCTTCCTGGTTGGGGTCGATGCCGAGAGTCTTTGCTTCAGCTTCGAGAGATGCCAGTTGCGCACGGAGCTGTTTGGTCTGTTCGCTGGCGTTTTCGTCGGCCGTTGGCTTGTCTTTGCTTTCTTCAGCTCCGGCGCCATTGCTGACGCCCTTTTCCTTGAGCCTTTGAAGGAGTCGGTCCTTTTCTTCTTGTTGTTTTTTTAGCAGTTCGTCACGTTGCTGCTCAAGCGCTTGCTTGGCTTGCTCTGTCTCTTTGCGCTTCTGCATCTTTTCATCATGCGCTTTTTGCGCTTCTTCCTGTTGTCTCTGGAACTCCTCTGGATCGAATGCTGGACCTTCCGGCGCTTCACCAAGACGTTGTTCATTGGTCCGCTCAGGCTTGGGTCTATACCAGTAGACCTTGACGAATCGATTGTCGAAGATGACCTTCGGGCTTGACCACGCACGCTTGGCGGAGGCATGGCTGTCGTATGTGATCAACGCAAGCTTCCTGTGTGTTTGTAATGAAATCTCTACGATTTCACCAAACTGTGAAAAGAATTCGCGCACGGACTCTTCGTTAAGTTTGTCCTCAGGGATCTGCTCGACAACGATGGTCGTCACCGTAGTGTCCTCATTAGGACCAGCTGAAGAGAACTCGGAGCGACGGCCTCTGCCACCGAAACCGCCACGGTCACCACGGCCGCGACCACGACCTCTGTCGCTACCGCGCATGGGACCATTTGGTCCCTGGCGCTGGACATCCATCATGATATTGGACGACTTCGGGTCATATTCTACGTATCGCATTAGTAACTGCTTGGGAAACAAATAAAGGACCCAAAACTCACCGTCTTCTCGCGGAGCATCGTGCTGGTACGGACAGGTATTTCCCAAGTAGCAGATACCTTGAGTTTCATAAAACGGGCACCGTTCTGAGCTCGTGGAAACCTGCGGCTGTTGTTGACCGGGAGCCCCGGGAGCCCCGGGAGCCCCAGGAGCCATAGGCATCGGAGGCATCCCAGGCATTTGAGGGAATCCCATACTCTGGAGAGCCATCATGGCCGCCATAGGATCATTCTGATCAAACCCAGGGAACGCCGGAGGCATAACCGGAAACCCGCCTGCCGGTGCCTGTGGAAACTGGCCAGGAGCCTGACGATTGTCTCTCCCCATCCAGTCTCCGCGACCACCCCCGCGCCCGCGACGCGGAGCCTTGAAGGTCCGGTTGTAAGGCACATCCTCCTGCTGCTCTTGATCCTGGAAACCCTCATTGTAGCTGCGCTTGCGACTGTAGTCCGCACCGTCCTGCTGGTATGCGCCCGTAGGCGAGCTATATGGCGCATTCGCAGGACCAGACGGCGCATTGAATGAAAGAGGTTGTTGCGCGGGAATCCCCTGCGGGAGCTGCTCCTCATGCGAAGCGACCGGCGGGGCCTGCTCTTTGGGCCCAAAGGTAGAGAAGAGTTCGTCGACGAATGAGTTCGTGTCTAGATAGCCACTCAAACAATCAGTCAAGAGGTCTCAGATATATCTGTGAAACTGCGGCCCACTAACGCTCTCTCAAGAAATCCTCCAGATTTTCCACTGAAGCCTTCCTGATTTCATCATCCGGCGCATCAGAACGAATCAACGCGAGCACATAATCCGCAAGCACATCCGAATCAGCATCCGATCTGTTAGCCCAAAGGAAGAACAAAATCAGCACTCCGAAATATCTTTTCCAAGCGAAATGCGTAGCAAAACGAGCCCGCTTTGGGCCCGCAAAGGGCTCTTACATATCCTCCAACTTCTTTACCACCCATAGCTTCACCTGGGATGCTTCTGCTTCGGAGAACTGCATGGTGATGTATGCAGGGGAGCTAAGCGGGACTTCTGCCGTTTACCGGGGACTGCGAGGTTGATCCGATTTTGTAAAAAGCTGTTGTTCAGAGCTTGAACTGGACGCCGGTAGCGAAATCGCAAGTTATAAAGTGCAAGGGCACAATTAGGGGATGGCTGTAGCAAGATAAGACAAGAATCGACCCTCAATCCATGACGTTGGGGGAATGGACGGAATGAAAACTAGGAAGAGCTTTCTTTTGCGGTCTCCAAACGCCGGAGCTGGACGCGAGCGCGAATGATGTCCAGTCACGTGATCGGGTAACCATGAACACAAAGCAGTCAATACCGTTTGTTACTAAAATTACGAAGATGAATATGTTTAAATATTTAAGTGGACTGTATTCAATATTTTGTCCAGAACTATTTAAAAAAAATTGAAAACAAAAAACAAACCAAAGCAACTATGTAAACGAAACCCAGTCATAAACATAACAATAAAACCATAGCAAATGCAGATACACCTGGTTTCTATTCGGAAGAGAAATCCACATACGACAAGTCGTACTGCTGTTTTGGTCGAGAAATGAAAAGGAATTTTTTGCTTTTAACAATGTATCGCGGTCGTCATTCTCATAAACATAGGCATCCAATCGATAATGGATGGCCTATCCAGCGTGCATTGAACATTTTTACAGCTTGTCGTAGTACTGTAAAGGGTAGAGTCAGTATCGATTCATTACAGAAATAGGGTAAGGAGAGAAAGAGTAAAAGGAAACTTACGTTCTCGTAACCAGGGACCTGCTCCTTGATACCCTTGCGCTTACGCATCTCAGTAACGACCTGACCAGGCTTGGTGTTGGGGTCAAGAGGAGATCCACCAGGGAGGACTTCCCAGTGGTCGAAGACGGACTGAGGGAAGGCCTGACCACCGGTGGCGGCACGGAGGTCTCCGGGGAAACCGAAGGACTCGTTGACGGGCAGGTAGGCCTTGACGTTGAACAGAGGAGTACCGGGACGCTGCTCCTCGGTGTAGACGTGACCACGACGGCGGGTAAGGACACCGTAGATACCACCCATGGCCTGCTCGGGAACCTGGATCTCGACGTTGAAGATAGGCTCGAGGATAGCGGGGTCGGCAAGCATGGAGGCAGCGTACAAGGCACGACGAGCAGTGGGGATGATCTGACCACCACCACGGTGGATAGCATCAGCGTGCAGGGTCACATCAAGGATGTTGAAGCGAATGGCACGCATGGGCTCCTCAGCAACGGGACCCTCACGGGTAGCCCATTGGAAACCAGAGACGACAGAGTCCTTGATTTCGTTGAGGTACTGGACGGCCTTGGTCTGGTCGATGAGTAGGTTGGCACCGTTGGTGTCGGGACCGAAACACCAAATCTTACGGGCGTCGGTAACATCCCACTCATACTCGTCAGCCATGAGACGGGCACGGGCCTTGAAGTCGTCACGGGGAGTGATCTTGCCGTTCTCGATGGCGAGCGAGAGCTCCTCACCAAGGGGCTGAGCAGTGAGGTACAGACGGTTGTGCTTGTTGGGCGACTTGGAGAGGGCAGTCATGCTGGACTCGGCGGTGACAGTCTCACGGTAGGGGACAACAGGGTCGGAGATACGGAGGGGAATACCAGCGTGGTCCTCCTCAAGATCCTTCAAGCAAATCTCGAGGTGCAGCTCACCAGCACCAGCAACGACGTGCTGACCAGACTCGGAGATGAAAGTCAGAACACAAGGGTCGGACTTGGACAGACGCTTGAGACCTTCGACCAGCTTGGGCAGATCCTGGGCGTTCTTGACCTCGACGGAACGCTGGACGACGGGGGAGACGGAGAACTTCATGACCTTGAGGTTGTGGGCAGTCTCCGAGGTGGAGAGAGTACCAGACTTGAGCAAGAACTGGTCAACACCAACCAGACCGACGATGTTACCAGAAGGAACATCCTCAATGGGCTCGACGAAACGACCCATCATCAGGATGGTACGCTGGATGTTCTTGATGAAGAGGTCCTCCTTCTTGCCAGGGGTGTAGTTAGGACCCTGGATGCGGACCTTCAGACCAGAACGGACAGTACCCGAGTAGACACGACCGAAAGCGTAGAAACGACCCTTGTCAGAGGTGGGAACCATCTTAGAGACGTAAAGCATGAGAGGAGCCTTGGGGTCACAGTCACGGATACCAATGGCACACTCGTCGTCCTGGGGACCCTCGTACAGAGTCTCCATACGGTACTTCTGGGCGGTAACGGGCGAAGGAAGGTGGATACAGATCATCTCCAACATGGCATCGGCGGCAGGCAAGAACTTGCGCATGATGACCTTGAGGAGAGCCTTGCCCTCGAGTTCCTTCTCGTCGGTGGCCAGCTTAACATCAAGCTTCTCGACGAGAGTGTTGATCTCCTCACGCTTGTTGTTGTTGACGGCGGCGAAGATCTTATAGATGGGGTCCAAGATGAACTGGTTGAAGGAACGCTCAACACCGTCAGGGGCACTGGTGCTCCACTTCTTGGTCTTGGGGTTGAAGTAGTTCTCACCCCACAGACGGGCAAGCATCTTCTGGCGGTCGATACCGAACTTCTTGGCGTACTTGACGGCGAACTGGCGGACAGTGAAAGCCCAGCCGTGGAGACCGGAACCGAAAGCAACGGTACCCTTCTCAGGGTAGACTTGGACATCACCAAGGGTCTTGTCGAAGTAGGTGGAGATGATGACGTTGACGGACTCGACGGTACGAGAGAAGGACTGGTACAGGTCCTCCTTGGACTGCTGAAGCTCGAGAAGAGCACGGTCAACCTTGTTGATGACAAGGACGGGCTTGATACGCTCAGTCAGGGCCTGACGCAGGACAGTCTCGGTCTGCACACAGACACCAGACACACAGTCGACAACGACAAGGGCACCGTCAGTGACACGGAGGGCAGCGGTGACCTCAGACGAGAAGTCAACGTGACCGGGAGAGTCGATCAAGTTGATCAAGAACTCGGAACCATCGACCTTCTGGGGGATTTCCTTCAGGTCCTCCTCATCGGGGAACTGGGCGTAAAGGGAGATGGCAGTGGACTTGATGGTGATACACCGATCCTGCTCGTCAGGACGGGTATCCATGAAACGAGCCTCACCAGCCTTAGCGGCCGAGATAATACCGGCACGCTGGACCAGCGAGTCGGACAGGGTGGACTTTCCGTGGTCGACTATTATCCGGCAACAGCGCATTAGCTAAATCCATCTCAAGCAGCACCTTCGTGATTTATAATAGGACATTGTAAGACATACCGTGAGCAATGACGGACATGTTACGGATGTTGGCCCGGCGGTCCATGAGGGACCGGATCTCTTCGATAGTGAAGCTATAGACAACATCGTTAGCATTGCTATTTTCACCTGCCAATGCACTGAACTCGAGCTGCAACTTACTTGACCATCTTGGCTGATTTTTTCCTCAAGGAGCCCTAGAG
The DNA here is from genome assembly GCA_023627475.1 of Aspergillus sp. S3505. Taxonomy (NCBI): domain Eukaryota; kingdom Fungi; phylum Ascomycota; class Eurotiomycetes; order Eurotiales; family Aspergillaceae; genus Aspergillus; species Aspergillus sp. S3505. Next base: position 16,249 of record JAMAHJ010000070.1, on the reverse strand, counting down.
GCGGGGTTGCGTAAGAATAATGAAAAAGGAAAAACTGCACACAAGGGTCAGGATCGAGGACTAGCTCGACCTATTAAGAGGCCTATGTGCACAAAAAAGGCTTGATGGCTTCACGGGGGAAGGTGAAGAAGGGAAGGAAGAGAAAAGAGAGGGGAGAAAGGAAAAGAGGAGGAGAGAGAAGGTGGTGGTGGTGGTGGTGGGAGACCAGGCCGAAAGCGAGAGGGTGGGGCCTAGTGAAATAATACGCCATATATGTAAGCGCGGTATTGTGCGTTTTTTTTTTGGTGCCCCTCGTCATATACCCGTATTGCCCGCCTACCCTTCGATTTCCTTATTTCGTTATCCGCCTATAGGTCGATGATACCAAGTTGAGCTGCCTGACTGTATCGTGACTCAGGCATATGAGAATATTAGTATCACATTGCTATATACTCACTCAGTTTTTGCCTGTTCTGCTCATAAATAATACGGTAATCTATCTATGGTATCCGCGTGGTACCATTACACAGCTACTGCGGATAACGAAGGCGTCTGGTAACTGATGATACGCATAGCCCTGCCCTCTTCACTCTGATTGGTTTGGATCTATCTAAAACTTGGAAAATTCAAGCAGAAAATTTTTTCGGCCGTCATTCAAGGCGGGGAGGCACCAATCAGAGAGCTCTGTGTAGCATCCTCCGCTTCACCGCCCAGTCAATTGGACTGCGGAGTTAGGATTTAACGGCTGCTGATTAATCATTATATCAACGAACATCATCTGACATCTCAATGGATATAGGAAAGAGAGGTCTTGTAGAAAGATATATTACGGGATTGGCATTAAACTGTATACAGCAGAAAATCATAGAAACAATCAAAGCAAACAAAGTCTCAAACGCCATCTATAATGCAAAATAATAGAGCTGCAGCTCATCCGGGATATCAACGAAACTAAAGTAACCTTGCGCCAGCTCTCGGCTCAATATTAATATACAGAAAAGCACCTAGGAAGACCCCAAGATCTGCGCATATGCATCTTCCACCTCCTTCGCAATTTCCAGTAAGGTCACAATGATGATTTGATGTGTGATGTTGGGCAGTTTGTCCCGCTGAAGCCCAATCCACTCCAACGGAGGAGTAGCCTCACCCATGTCACGCAGCTGGGGCGTCTCAATCACAGGCACCTTGAGGGGTACATATGAATACTTCGACTGGGGCATGTTGACGACTGCCGTTATCTTCTCCTGTTCATGCTTGTCCCCGGCCCCTTCGGAGCCCGGACCCCCTTCAATGCGCACTGCGGATGGCGGCAGTGGCTTGCCGAGTCGAGACGCCAGCGCGCGGGAGTGCGATTCCCACATGTCTCGGATAAAGCTAATGCGGGAATAGTTCCACCCAACGTCCACTTTGCCTTCGAATGTGCTGCGGAAGACATAGTCGATCTGGTGGAGTCCGGGGACTTGCCAAGTCTCCATGCTAGCAACTAGCTGCGGAACTTTGAGGATCGTTCCTCCGCGGGCATCGTTGGCGCGACGGTCAATGTCATTGACGGATAACTCCTCGATATCTATGTAGCTGGGCCGGCCAATGCCAGAAAGCGCCACGCCAAGCTGTCCCAAGGTAAGCCCTAACGTACTGTGTATTCTGCCCCCTTCCAGCGATACATTGAAATGGGCCTGCGCACGGTGTGCTTCCAGCTTCAGAATCTGATTGTCGAAGAAAGAGCTTGGGAAGGCACCAATGTGCACGGAATTGATAGTGACAACAACCCCTGTCTGCAACGAGATAGGGGCTTTCTCGGTGTCCTCTTCAGCTTTTTTGGTAGGCTCCCTGGCCTCGAAGTCAACCTTTTCTGCAACGGCTGAAGACCTCCTTCGGAGGTACCGTTCAACTTCCCTCAGAGAAGCTTCGTAAGCCGCTTGTTTGTCTTGAACCAACCTCTGCCAGGCCTGGAATAGCGCCAGAGATTGCGATGCAGTGAGGGTGGTGCAATAAACTTGCACTTGATCTCCTTCCAGAATGCTGAACAGTCGTTCCTTCGACGAACCAGACACTCCCCGGACATTATACATCAAAAAATTGAACATGGCAATCTTAGCGGCGAGGAAAGGCTGATAATCGAACGAAGCTTTGGCTTGTAGCTGCCTGAAAGAGATGGAAGCCTGGATAAGTGGTGTCTTATTCGAGTCTGGCGCTGCTTCATCCGGCCACTGGATCGAGGTGCGAATTTTGAGTGTGCGAAGCTCCACCAATCCGCTCATTCTGCCTTTACTATCCACCCCAACAGTGTCAAAGTTAACACACAGCGTCTGCTCCCGTTCAGAATTCTTCTTCGATGATAACCACATGTCGTTGATGGCAAACTGTGCCTTTCCCAGCGTAGATCCCAAATCAAGCTGTATCTCCAATTTTTCCACCGCGATGGCAGTGTTCCACGGGAATGCAGAAGTCGAAGCGACTTGTTGATACCTCTGCACAATATAAGTTTGGGTCTCCGTTCCCTGTGATTGGAATGTGGGTTGAGAATCAGGCTCATCACCTGACGGGACCCAGATCTCGCGGAAAAGCAAGAGATCCTGAACCTGCTTCGCACTGAGCGCTACCTTGACAGGGCTGAGCTTGAGCATGGCAGAAATGCCTTTCGTGTTGCTGACATGCTTGCTATTCATAAGCGACACGATAATGGATTTCACTTGGAAGCTCGCGGTTGAGTCGTTTGAATACACGTGCTTCACAGAGGCTTCCAAGGAGTTGAACGCCACCAGAAGCGCAAGGAACCGTCCTTGTTCATCGGACTGAACAGTGTTAATTGTCACGTAAACATTGTTGAATCTTGCCGTAGCCGCAACTCGAGCAATGGGTTGGCAACTCAGGCTGAATTCCTGCTTGCAGATTAGGAGGCCCACGTTCACTCTGCAGCGCCCAAGAATCGTGTCGGGATCTCTGCTGTTCAGGCTTGTTTCTTGCATGAGTTTCTGCGGTTGCAGCTTGACAGCAGTAGATGGCCTTCTAGGACGGTCATGCTCTCCCATGAGCTCTTTGACAGTAGCGGTCATTTGTTTTATCAACGGCACCAACGTTGGGTACAGAACGTTTGTGGATGCGTCAACCTTCAGCTCTGCGTTAAGAGTCGGATCATCCGTGCCGTTGTCGTCGAATTGAACCTTCAATGCCACACCGGGAGCTCGCAGCGTGGCGGTGGCTGCCGGATCACCTTGGACATACTGACCGTACTTGCCCTCCGAGAACCGGCTCCCCTTGATTGTAGCCGTCAACATTGTCTGCTGATCATCCAGGTGCCTGCCTTGCAACGAGACAATAGCACCGGCAAAGTCAACGTCGACCAGCACGGACCGCAGTCGTCTGTTTCCGAAAAGCTTTCGTTGAGTGGTGTTCTCTGCATTGTCTGGGCTTCCTGGCCTGATTGGGCTATCCGTGCTGTCTGCGGACGGCTTGACCAAGACCGAATTGGCATCGCGTAACGTCTGGGCTGCCGATGCAATGGTGTCTCTTATCATGCTAGCCGGGATAATGAAATCAGACGTGGCTCGCAAGTCCAATGATTTTCCAGCTGCCTGGAACGCAAGCCGCACCTCTTTGCCTCTTGAAGAGTACGCAACGTTGAAGACCAGCTCAGGCAGTAGTGCTGATGTGAGTGATCGCCGTCGTCTGTTCATCCCAGCTGGCACCATCTGAAGCTGCATATCCTCGATTCGAAGTTTGGCGGCGTTCTTTCTCTTATTCGACAGTTCCACACGTTTAATAGAAAAGACCAGGTCATCGGGGCGGCGACCTGACTTGGTTGAAAGCACGCTGGTCATGTTCCATCCGATTTGGATACTGTAGAAATCAAGCGTATAGATCGCATTGAAGAACACCTGGGTTTCAGGCTCAGGTTCATCGTTCACTTGGATCCCGGGAACATCTGGAGGTTTGGCCTTGCTTTCCGTTTGGCCACGCCGCCGCAGCTTTTTAAAGCGCTCAACCTCATGTGACAAGTCTAGGGTCTTGATGCGCTCTTGAAGATGAGCAGCGATGTCAACCACAAGCGCAGCTGTTTGAGGATATAGTTCAACGTCGAAATCCTTACTATCCAAATGATAAGCCCGCATGGTTTCTCCGTTCTCGTGTTGTACCGATGTCCCCACAAGTCTAGTGCCAACGGCAAAGCTACCATAAGAGCGGCTTCCCGATTTCTCCTGTTTCCGTAAGTCAAAGCTGATTTGAGACGCATCGACACGGAACTCCGGATATTCCATTGGATAACCATTTTCGAAGCCATTGTCCAGGCGCATGCGCATAATGCCAAGACTGAAGTCCATATCGGCAGAATAGCCCTTTCCATTGAGACCCGGTGCCGTGGCATGTATCTTTGTTCCGGCCATTGTCAAACGAGCCTTATATAGAAGTTCGGGGACAGTAGAGGGCTCTTTGTGCCGCACAGGTGATTTATCGAGAGAAAGGATATCGTGCAGGTGCTCCTGTAGAATTTCCACGTTTTGCTTGACGTCGGACACCAGATGAGACATTTCGGGCCCAGACAAAGCACTCAAGAGACTCCGTACCGCACTTGCTTCTAGATAGATGAGCTCAATCGTAACGTCGGCTTCCACTTCGGTACGATCCGGTGACATTTTTGCCACAATTCGGCCATTGATTGGGGGGATTTCCAGGACCGACAAGGTATGCCATTTATGGTCCCCATCGGTCGACGAAAATATATGAGAGTTCTTCTTCAAGTCGAAATCTACCTCCATCTTCGAATGACCTGAAGGCATGACAGACATTCGCGCCACTTCCCCAGATATCGTGTAAACCAGAGACGGCAAGAGACGAAAGCTGAGTTGATAGTCATCCAAAAACAGTGCAATTTGCAACTTAGTAGGGCCTGGCTTCTTGGGCTCCACTTCTTTCTTCCGGTCATTTGACGGGAAATTGACATCTCTTGCAATCCGATTAATGTAGCGGATCTCGTCCTCGATGACTCTGTCGGCCGCATGAGCAAGATTGACCGGGTCCTCTCGCATATCATATCGTAGCCTTTTGCATGACCCGGCTATCTTCCACTCGTTACTGACTTCGGTTTCAGTTTCTTCAGACATGCATGAGCAATATACATATGGGTTCGCGATTGTCCATAGCATGAGGGAACTGGACCGGCTCGAAATCTCGGTTGAACCAGCCTCTGCACTGAGGAGCAGACATAGATCACTTTTCTTATTCGGGCTTTGTGATTGAGCAACTGAAGTTCTGAGTGACTTTCCGATCAATGCTAGCTCAACGTTTATGCCATCGAGTATAACGGAACCGGCATCGGCGCCAAGAACAATTTGAAGTTCAGTCTCTTCCTCCGCTTGGTCTCTTGGAGGTTGCAGAGATGGAGCCGACTCGAATGTAACAGAAGAAACGGCTTTTAAAACCCCTTCGATAAGATCGACAATCTCCCATCGTAGATGGAGAGAGGAAGAAGAACAGTAGGATTCAACTTTAACCACGTTCGTTGACTTCAGGACTCCAGAAGAATCGTCTTTTCGAGAACCAACGGAGATTGCAGTTGTCATATTCTCCACTATAAAATCACTCTCATTCGGCCCTGGGTCAATAGAAAGTCGTAACATGCCCACGGCCAGCGAGAAGAACGTTGACCCTTGAGGGACTCCTGGGATAGACTCGAAGTCATTCCAAATCTTCCGCATGACGTAGCTTTTCTCAACGTGTGCCAAGTCCCATGCACGCCATTGATCAAAGGCCGAAAATACATGGGATTTCGCATTCTCAGGAAATGGAGTGTCCTCGTCTAGGCATTGGGAAACGAGCGCTTGTTGCTTGTCTGGCGGAAGATGATTGTACACATTCCGGACACGGGAGATAATCTTCCAGGAATCATGTTGCCGGAAGTGAGTAGGCGCAACCCGTAGGACGTACGAAATACGCGTGAGGAATGGTGGATCCGCAATGCCTGCTGCTTCCTGAGAAATGGAATAGATGAGAAATCGCAAGCGCCTGCTCTCTAATGATGAGCTATTCTGAAACGCTGACGTCATTGAGTCAAGCATGGTCGTTGTGCGATGAACGAGAGAAGCAAGGTGCTCCACTGATTTCGTCGAGCTTACTGTATCGAAACCTCGCATCTGTAGATGCGACCGTACAGAAGGAGCCGTGACAAGCCAGAAATCCATGTCGCGTAGCAAGCAGCTCAGTTCAGCTCTTTCCTGATATGCATCGGTTCGGTCACTGTTGATGGAGACCGAGAGAGTTCTCGCTGCCGCATGAACAGTGATGCTTTGTGTAACCCCAGAAAGAAGATCGCCCTTTTGCCGTTCGACTTTCGTTCGAAATTCCATTTTCAGATGGGATATCTCGACATTATACTCATCTAAAAGCCCGGGTCGATGATCATTGGACATTCCGGAAGCATTGACAAGCTTGAATAGTATTATCGGGACCCTAACCGCAAGGCTGGTCGACTTTTTCGGCCTATTCAATGCCTTAAGGTATCCAACAATATCAGACACGACCTCTCTCTGAAGTGAATCAATGATCTCAGTGGGGTGTTTGGGCTGCAGCTGTTTTGTCAAAGTCGATAGCATAAGAAGAAATTCCGGTGTACAGAACCCTTTCATGCCAGTAGGCAATTCACAAACAAAACTTGTGTCGGTTGTCTGGTCGCCCCCAAACGGCGAGAAGAAAGGATCGAGGTTTGTTCCAGACGCATGCTCTTTTCCATCTTGTTCATTGGTGACCTGAGGTGTAGGAAGCTGCGATGTATCAAAAGAAACCTTGTAAAGTGAAAATTCCGGCATTGCCCACGGGCTAGGAGAATTTTTCAAGGTGGCTGGAGTCGCCCCTTTTATAAAGACGCCAGTGGCAGGGTTTCTATCACTTTCAGATGTTCTTGGTGGGTACCTCGCGTCTTGAGTCTCTCTGTGAGCAGACGATTTGTTCCTCTGGGTGATACCATCTCTGGATGCTAAGCTTGGGGTGTCCCGGTTTCTTCTATTCCTAGAACTCCTCAAACTAAGATTGTCGCGATCGACAAGAAAGCTTTTGGAGCTCGCATTGCTTCTGACCCCTGGGCGATACGACATGGATAGTGAGCCCAATCGGTATCCTTTCGCGATGGGTTCCGGCATTGAAGGTATAGCGATGGCAGGAGGTTCCATTGAGCCAATGCTTGTAAACGACGAATTCGGTCCCAGATTTTCCCATTCGAGCAGAAGCCATGGTGTTCTCTGGGTTCTTTTATCATGGACCTTGATATGATCTTGCTGTAATCTTCGACCCTCACCAATGTCGCTATTTCGCTGAGCCATCCTCAGCTTTATGGTTGCTTGAAACAGTGCCAAAGGTGCAACTGTGATTGACGGTAGTTTCAGGGCATGGGCAACGGACTTGCGGTCGACTGCAGCTATCGAGAGGTCTGGAACGAGGAGTTTCATGCGTTTCGAAAACAGCATGTCTGCCCAATCATTGAAAGATACTGTTAGAGGTCCCGAGCTGAGAATGAATGCTGTTTGCTCTAGAAGTACGGACACATGAATCTTATCGACTTTGGCCCGCAAGAAGGTCACATCGTAGAGAGCAATCGGTGCCAATAGAGGAAGGGCATTTTCTTCGTTATCAAAGGTCATATCGAAGCTCTGCAGGCCAGCAAACAGACAGCTCACGAAATCTGGCAAGCACTCGCCAATTATTTGCCCTATCCCGAAATCCCAGTTGCAAACGTAAGTTGGCTCTGCAGGCGGCAGACCGAATAGCCGGTGACCATGGACCGTGAAACCTTCAATGAATAGTTGAGGCTCAGATATTATAGGACCTTCCACTTGGCACGATTCCAGAGCAGCCTTTAAAGGCGCAAGCGTAAAATGTAGATCCATATAGTAGTTCGTGAATCTCAGGTCCACTTCTAGGGATGCAGCAGTGAGCCTCGCACATTTCGAGTGGTCGTAAATGCCCCCTGGAAGGAGAGCACAGGGGTTATCCACAGAGACATGGACAATGACATCGAGGTCGTTTGATTTACGATTTGGGTTGACCCCGTGCTGTGAATTTGGCGCCTTTTCGGTATATGCTAGCTCTTGGAATTCTTCGAGAGTTTTGAAATGCATGTCTTCCCCGAAGTAGTTCTCCTTAACTGTCATGAAATATCGAATTAAGAACCCAAATAAGTACATCTTGGGTGAAAATCCATCAATATTCAGTAACAGTGTGTCTGTCAAATCGGACGAAGTGGCGAGATAGTAGTTGTAGCTCCCATCAATAGATAGGCTTTCGAGGGTAGCTGTCGATTTATTCTGCAAGAAGGAATAAAATGTGTCCCACAAAGGTGTCAAAAAGTCAATGGCACCATCTTTGAGATTGACATTGAAGCTGACTGCATTCTGCTCTGGTTTGAATTTGTTGAGCGGGATCTTAACATCCGACCTCAATTCGCTACCACTGATCAGCAGAAAACGGTTGTCTTCTAGATCAGAAGGGTTACTGATGATGTTCATGTCGTTGACATTGACGAATAACTTGACATTCGAGAACGAAAGACCCATCTTGTAAATGAAAGGCACGTAGGTATGATAGTCTTGTGGTGGTCCAGAGCCCCAATCGGAAACAAGATCCGTGAGAAGGAATATGTGGTCTCGCAGCAAGAAAAGCTCAATATCTTGGCTCTCAACGTCGAATTTCCACGTCCGAAGGTCGTTCCAAGCCAGTGGCGTGGAAAGATCACAGGTAACGAGCTGCCGAGGACATTGCCATAACAAACCGTGGTTGACACTTGATGACATGCGTGACTCCCGGAGGTCCAAATTGAGTTGGTTTAGAAACTCTGTGCTTGTACCAGCCATATCCATAGTATAGGTGATTGTGGAATCGCCGGCCACTCGTAAAGAAAGCCACCCGAATGGACGGATATCTGGGCCGATGTGACCTTTGTCACCTTCTTTGTTCCTCGACTGTCTCCTTTGCTGTTCCCTCATCTTTGAGGCCCCCTTGATTGTATTACCCCGACCTTTCCATTGCCAGTCTTTAGATTGCTCTCTTGTGGGGATGCGGAGGGTTGTCTCGTCACTAAGTTCTATGCGAAATTTAAAGACGGTGTTCCGTCTCAGGTCCCCCACAGCCAATGGTCGAGATGCCTTGGAGCTTCGATAGAAATTCGGAAAGAACACGTTTTGTAAGCCACCGCGTTCCCGATCAGCCCAAGGCCCGTAATTGATAGAGCCACCTCCGATCTTGACATCAATGCCCCATTCGGGAGGCGGCGCCCCATTGATGTCCGGGGAAAATCCTTGTACTGAAGAAGCTGGATTGGCGTGTGATGGACGGACACAACCGGGGATATCCCAAAAATAGCTCACTGCCATACTGGGAGTGTCCAAAATGGTGGAGAATCTACCATACTCGATAGCATTCCACTCTTCATGATCGTCCTGGCTGCTTTCATCCAAGTAGCGAGAAAGACCGGCCCATCGAAAGTCGTCATGTTGGTTTCTTGGTGGATCGGCATGCTTGTCTTGTACATGAAATGATTCCACAGATTTCTGAAAATACGGGATAAGATCGCGAACACTATGCCAGACTTTCCGCTTTTGACGTTGATAGTTGAATATGGTGTCCCTTTTGCGCTTGGCCCCACCCAGGTCATCCTCAGCCGAGCTTAATATCTTCGCAGCCGCAAGCTGATTCTGCTTGTAATCGGGGTTAGGTCGCATCTGAATAGTCGGGTGGCTAAACTGGAATGAAAATATCTGTCGATACAGGTCTAGAGATCCAGCATCGCAAGCTTCGATAAAACCTGTAGCACCATCAAAGGTTGTGGTCAGAACAGATGTTGTATGTTGATTTCCCATAACAATTGCGCCTTTGTCGCAAATCAATTTCAAGGGGAGAAGATGGAGTAATCTTGATAAAGAATCTCCTATCTCTTGACTAGAAGCGGCTTCGCCTTCAGCATCACTTGCCCCGTTGTCATCCAAGCCATTCCCGTGCGTATTTCCAGGAACATCACTGCAATCCCGCTTAGACCTAGGTGGTGATGAGACGCTGGATGCGTTGGATTTCTCCTTAGAACCGGTCGGCGCACGCTGCTCATCCTGCGAAGGAAGTGAAGAAACATCTTCGGTTGGAACGTTGAAGCCGGCAAGGATGCTGTCATACGCCGGGGTCCTGTTATAGATAAACCATTCCAGACCATAGAACTTTGCGGTGATCCGACAAGGCAGCGAATCTGTTTTCTTCAAACCCCCTTGCTCTCCTAGTCCAGTTTTATTGCCGTCACTTCTCCCATCAGTTTGTGCAGAGCTTCCCTGTCCATTTTCCGATTGCGCCTCGGTGTCTTTGAAGTTCGATAATTCGGTTCGCTTTACTGTGTGCTTCCAATAATGCCACGTTATGAACCCGCCATGTATGAATATGGTTTCATTCGCTCCATGGTATCGAAGACCTTTGAAGAAGACTCTTCCCCCGAGCAAAGAGACCTGAATCGCGTGGATGTCGACATAGGCGCGGTAATAATGCCAGGTGTAAGCACGGATACCGTACGATAGGAGCGTCGCGAAGAGACGGTTGAAGTAGAGTAAGAAGAACAAGACCCTGTATAAGCAAGAGTATCGTTAGCGGTCTGTTTCTTCTGGCGTATTTTTTTTTTTTTCTTCAGTAGTGTGAGATCGACAATCCCGGACTCACAAGAGGCAGGATACGATGAGTTCGAGGAGAAAAAACCTGTGGACACCAGTCAGCTCCATTGAGCCCGCCCGTCACCAGTCGCCATCTCACCAGTTGAAGCTCGGATCCGGAGTCAAGGACAACGTTGTCAAGCTCGTGCTATCGCTTGCCATTTCCTAACTATCCTCAGGGCAGCCCGCCGACGGCCGCATCGCGACCCAACAGGGACCAGTCACTCTCCCTAGAGCGAATGCAAATCGCTGTTCAACGACAGTATCATTCCACGATGCGCGGTTATTTCGTCTTCACTTTCGCAATCGTCGCAGGAAAAAGGCTGTCAGGAGAGCTCTTTCTTTTTCGCGGGGAAAGGGAGTCAATCTATGCCTTCCCCGGGCGGTCACGGGGATCGAAGCTCAGCTCCCGTTTCGTAATCGATACCTCTCCTCTTCTCTTAATCAGGACTTTTGTCTTTGGGCAGCTTATATCACCCTACAATTATTATGCCCCGCTATTCGCTATCTTCTTTTTTCTTCCTGGAATTCCGTTAGGCTGCGGAATGGTTTGTGGGTGGCATCAGCGAACATGGAGCACGCGGTCGGGAACCGCGACGACATTTGGTCGACGACAACGATGACTGCCAGCGCCCCCGGTGGCACGGGCTCGAGCCTGGCTAGAGCGGTGGTGATAGTGTCTGGCGTCTCGTCTTTGGTGGCTTCATTGCTTTCTTTGGTGTGAGGAATACCCATGCCATTACCCCTCTGGCTCTGGAGGTCTGGTACTGATAACGCTTCCCCAATAGGTCCATATGGCTTCAAACGTATGCAAGAGCTCCCTACTCGAATGGCATAACTCCCGAGCGGCACTAATAGGCTCGCTTTAGGAAAAACTATCGAAAACCGTTACTCCAGCGATACGTCGTTCGCATATTGTTGATGTTGGTGGCTTTGATGATATATGTGGCGCCAGCTCGCAGAGGCTAATATATGGCTAGGGTCCCAATATATGCGGCATCTTCTTGGACTAGTATCGTATCTCTAACGGCTTCTCAATTCCTGGATCCCGTTCGCGATGTTTACGAGGTATATCTTGTTTTGGGTTACCTATACATACGGTTTGTCCCGAAACTAACATGCGAATTTGTATAGGCGTTCACGATCTATACCTTCTTCCAGCTACTTATCAACTTCCTCGGGGGTGAAAGAGCCCTAATTATAATGACTCACGGCCGTCCGCCTGTTCAGCATGCCTGGCCTCTAAACCACGTCTTTCCTAAAGTCGACATCTCGGATCCTCACACATTCTTGGCTGTAAAGCGAGGCATCCTCCAGTATACATGGCTGAAACCGATTCTGGCCCTCGCTTCCATCATCATGAAAGCAACAGGTACCTACCAGGAAGGCTATTTGGGCCTAACGTCAGGTTACCTGTGGACGGGATTAGTGTATAATGTCAGCGTTACTCTAAGCCTCTATTCGTTGGCGATGTTCTGGGTTTGCCTACATGACGACCTAAAGCCGTTCCGACCCGTTCCCAAGTTTCTTTGCGTTAAGCTTATTATTTTTGCTTCTTACTGGCAAGGATTCTTCTTGTCAATTCTCCAATGGCTTGGAGCCATGTCCAACGGGGTTGCAGGTTACACACCAGACAACCTTGCCGCCGCCATCCAGGACACTCTGATATGCTTTGAAATGCCTATTTTTGCAATCACCCACTGGTATGCATTCTCATGGCATGACTATGCGGACAGATCTATATCCGCCGCTCGGTTACCGGTGATATACGCTCTTCGAGATGCATTTGGACCCCGAGATCTTATCGAAGATACAAAGATGACTCTCCGAGGCGAAAATTACGAGTATCGGTTATTCGATTCCGGAGATAACATTATCCCTCATGCGGAGTCAGCCTCCCGTGTTAAACGAGTGATGGATGGAATGCGGTACGAGCGTGGAGGAAAGGGAAAGTACTGGATTCCACGGCCAGGCGAGGTTAATAGCCGGACGCCATTACTTACTGGAGAGACATCGAGCGGCCGGGGCAGAAGAAGCAGCACGTTGGAGCGCTTTCGCGCCTATGGTGAGCTCGAAGAGTCTACACTGGACGATGAAGATGAACGCCTATTCATTAAGGCTCGAGCCTTGGAGTTTGGGGATTGGAATGTACGTTCAGATCCCCCGGCTTAGGCTAGAACTGAGAAAGCTAACAAACAGTCAGTACCCTGTGATCACCGCTAATGAAGTTCCACGAGACCAACGACTTGGGTACCCAAGGCCGTACCAGAGCTACCAGAGCCTACGTTCATCTGGACAGAGTTCTCAATCATCTGAATCCGTCAAGAAGGCCCGAAAACACCGGAAGAGCCGGGCTGGTAGTGATGCCACGCACGGGACTGAAGGACACCGTAGCCCCAAAAACGTCAAAACTCTTCGAAAGAAAAGCTCGTTGGGAGAGCCTGGCGCTTTGCAGCGGGAAACTAGCAGCACATCTCACGGTTCTCGTCGTGGGCAATTGGTTGACTTGGTCGTGGAAAATCGTGAAGCTGAGGAGCAAGAAAGAGTGCATGCTCAGAAAACGCTTGGCTCTGGCTGGGCTGGTCCCGAACGGAGGCATTTCGAGTAAGTACCTCTCGGCTCTTTTCAGGTTAAATAAAGACTGGGTTAGCTGATTTGATTACTAGACCTGTATCTAGGCACACCGCAGAAGAACCGCCTAATGTTGAATCACCGCAAAATGTAGAAAGTGAACAGCCAAATATTAAAAGCACGGAAACAACCCGATGGGAGGATAGCCCCGATGAAGAGCCGCCTAAAGAGCCGGCTTGGGCTTATGGGCCACTAGAGGAAAATGTCTGGGATAAATAGTTGTACGGGAAGTGCCATCTGTGCGTAGCATCTGTTACGGTTACTTTTGATATTTTGAAAGGGTTTTGTATGTTAAACGTTATAAGAATGACGTGAGAATCAATGAGGTCTTTTGCCGCCGAGCACTACTGGACCGTATTTTCCAAATTACTCCGTTCAATACCATCAAGATGCTCATAACCGATTTTCCCTACTTTGCAAGGAGTAGATGGAAAAATGCATGGGCCACAAAGTCTACCAGGACTTTTGCTGGAAGATCTGCGCCATCTACATGGCCCCTGGAGACGACACAAAGAAGAAGCAATCCTTTAGATCCACTCTGTATGAATACTTTGACAGCACTTGCTTCAAGGGTGAGCAGACATAGACCTTTTGTCAGAGCTTCCTGGATAAAGCAATCCATTATACCGCCGACCAAGAAAGAAATGTACCTTATCTTGCGTCTTTCCACAAGGAAATCTGCAATGAGGTGACTGATTGATGTCCATCTTGTGAGCCACTGAGTGCAGAGGAATACAGGGGGAATGGTGTGGCGTATACTGAGTGGCGTCTTGAAGGCTAACACCTTCTGCCCATCTTCCGGAGGCTCCTCGTTATTATTGATGAGATCCCGATCGATGAACCATATGATCATCCCGTATTCCAAAAGGCAAAGGCCCGATTAGTATTCACCCAGGATGAGAGAGGGAACATGGCAATTGTCCCTATCAGTATTCCTAATTTGTGGTGCGATTTGTCTGCTACCAACGTTTCCGCGCTGGTAGAGTCGGAGATGCACGTTCTCCTGCAGGACCCTTCGCCCGACTCGCTTTCTTGTACAAGTGTAGCTGTACAAAGAAAGGAGACAGACCATATCTATACAGGGAGGAAAGGTTGAAGGATAAAGACACTCGGGATTTTTCGGGCCTCTCGGGTGGCCAATGGGCCGGTTGATTGATAAGATTAGGGTAGGGCAACTTGTCTATTTGGGATGGAATACTGACTTCATGTTGACCAGAAAATATCCCCTTAAAACAGTCGCAGGTGGAGCGACCTATTGAATCACAGTGTCCTGACATAATTAGCTACAGACAGTGAAGGACATACTGCGCTGGGAACGTCCAGCATCCAACCTTAGCTCCGCTCAACGCACTCCGGCACCAGACACGAAGCTTAGAAGGACAGGGTATTATGGAACTGGTCTTAGCGAGTGGCGTTCTCACATTTAAAGATGGCGTAGTCCACATCGGACGTTGTGAGCATAAAGTTGCCAAATTCTACGGCTCCTTTGGCACTCGCGTCCTAGAAGGAGTCATCAGCGCTGTTGAGGGTCTGCTTAGCTCGCATATTATGTTATCCAAATCCAAAAATTTCTGGTTCTGTACTGATTTATACGAATGCATAGAGGAGTTTGAAATAACAATCTCGCGCAATCTGCTCAAATGCTCTTATGCCACCATGGATCCCGAATTCCTCTCTGTTTTGAAACTAACACTATTATGGATCTGTTTACTTGAGCGCTAGTCCTTTATTTCTCCAATAACAACCAACCATTGTCCCTTTTTATCCACTTGAACTCTTTGGCTTACTACTTGATCTGTTTCTACACGAAACCGAGCCTCACAAGCTGTCGCTGACTATACCACGATCAGGCGCCTGAGATATCACAGTAAGTGCACAAATTTATCAACATATTTCATCAGGGATTTGGCTGATAATTTGTAGCTTTGCTATGAAGAGAGTGCCATACTGAAGACATCGAGCTAGTCATGTCTACTTTCAGCGCTGTTGGAGTGCGAGGGGGTAGACTTTGATGATCCTTAAAGTGCCGCGAAATTCCGGAGGTTGTTGTGGTCTTTGAAAGCTTAGTTCATGGAACAGTAAATCAACACTGTTCTGTTTCTTGACTGGCTCTTTGATTGGCAGACCTGCTGAGCTTTTGCTCTCAAATGTTCCTTGCCAATAGCCACCATTGGTCACTGTTGAGGTAAGGATCTTCGATCTTTTTAGCGGTCGAATTTGTACTAACGTTTCGTCGCTTACATCTACCCAATACATTTGTCAATTGCCGGAATTGCGCCTTTACATCTGTTGAATTTGACAGTCGACAAAGCCTTCCACAGAGTTAAACATGCCATACTGATATTGGGATCGATGTACAGAGTTCACCAATTGGCGTGATTATTAGCAATGAATATAAATGCTGTTTGTGCTCGGCCAATCGAAGCATCATAATATCTATGCCTGACCACAATATTCGATGCATTATTATCGAACATAGAATCCTGCCTATCTTTGCCGAATTTCCCTCGTTCAGGGTTCACATCAGGTAGCCCTATATAATACGTATATTGCCCCCTTTACAAGGAATGTTCTCGTCAGCTAGTATCTGTTCCAATACACGATGAAAAGGACTCAGTGGAAGGCAGATCATTCGTTTTGCTGCAGTCTGGATCGCAACTCTTCTGCAGGTAATTTATTGTAGCATTTGGGGTTCCATCAGGTCTTTTGACAGAGCTAAGGAGCCCTTTCCTACCCCTTTTCCTTACTATTTTGACCGAGTTTCCTGTTCATGAACCACGGTTTACATTTGCTAACCCTGTATCCCAAGAAACTTTTGCCAGTGTCGCCTAGTGTCTAGCTGCTATTTTCACTGGATCCTTCGCTTAACCATGGCTCACATTAGGTAGGCCTTGTTACAGATCCCAACGCACCATTCTCACGTGATGATGCGGGGAGTCAAGGCAGAATTATTGGATAACGAGTGATGA